>CAWUFW010017753.1:0-249028 GCA_963921515.1 Calotriton arnoldi | reverse complement strand
GCCCATTGCATTCAATGTGTGCGAGTACGCGTTTACCCTGTGCAGCGTTGTGCCACAATGGACCGATCGGTGCCCGGCCGGCCCATTGCATTCAATGTGCGCGGTACGCGTTTACCCTGTACGGCGTTGTGCCACAATGGACCGATCGGTGCCCCGGCCGGCCCATTGCATTCAATGTGTCGCGAGTACGCGTTGTACCCCTAGTACGCGTTGTACACGCAATGGACCGATCGGAGCCCCCGGCCGGCCCATTGCATTCAATGTGCGGGTACGCGTTGTACCCCTGTACGCGTTGAACAGCAATGGACCGATCGGTGCGCACCCATTGACAATGACCTAGCCTGGCAACGGACGCGTTTTCGAAATTCGAACGAGTCGGTTGCTGGAAATTCAGTTGGTCACCCACAACAATGTTGCAAAATCATGTATGTAATGAAGTTGAAGATTTGAAGGATGCTGTGGGCGTGTATTTGTGCTGCTATTCCATGGATTGGCCAGATTCAGAAGATGCAGACGACTTGGACCTATCACTTTGGACACATGGGACAGTATCTGCCTCTCCAGCACATATATATTGCTGGCTGTTCCCATGAGAGCTCACTTACCTGCACTACATGCTCCAGGACGACATCTGCCACTGCACTGCTGCTGTCTCTGCCCCCTCTGGACCCTGCAATGGCACGTACTGTGGAGAGAGCCCCAGCCTTCAGCCTTGAGGAGAACCAGGCCCTGCTGGACAGCCTACTTCCAAAGTACAGCAAGCTGTATGGGACACCAGGGGAGCAGGTGAGTGTTCTGTGCACTGCCTTTCTGAATGTGCATTTTGTCTGACTAGCAAGGCTGAAAGTCTGCACGCCACTGGCTAGCAGGCTCACTGAGTAGTTGTCAACCCCCATAGTGTGTAGTGACATGCACTGGACAGGTATGGTGCAGTGACAGTGCATTTGAACAAGGTTTTACTTCCCATGCAATGATACCATGTAGTGACTTCTGGCAAACTGTCCATGGGCAGCGTTGCACTGCCTGTGTACATCATGTGCCCCTGTGATTGAGACATGTATATACAACTGTGTCATGCACGGATATGTTGCATGTGTAGTAATGGCCTTTTCACTTTGTCATCCTGACAGGTTAATGCCCATCGGAAGCAGGAGATCTGGAAGGACATTGTCCGGGCTGTCCGGTCAGTGGGGGTCTACAAGCGCCGGATCCGCAACTGCCAGAAGAGGTGGCAGGACCTTCGGGGCTGGACCCGGAGGATTGCACGGGTCCAGCTGAAGCTGTCGCCTCCTCGCAGGAGGGGCGGAACACGGACCCTGACCCCCACATGCTCCAGATCCTGGCGGTGGTGTTTCCAGACCTGGATGGGCAGCTGAAGGCCAGACAGCAGCAAGGAGGGGGTGAGTCAAAGTCTGCACTGTGAACTCTGTATTACATGCTATGTGCCCTCCTCTGGCCTGGTTAAACTGCCACAGTACAGCAGTCATGTTGTCCAGGAGCCATGTCCCTCTATTGTGCACTGCCCACTCCTCATCTGATACCCAGGTGTGGCCCTTACATTCAGGGAATTGTGTCACTTGGGACTGTGTCCTTGCAGTTTGCTTCACTAAAGGTGGGGGACAGCATCTGTTTCCCTAACTCTGTTGTGGGCATCATGGGTGGGTCCATTGTTCACACAACGCCTGTGTTCGGACATGTAATCTGCATGTTGCTTTGATATGCGGTCCACTTGCTGAGCTGAGCCACCACATGTGCCTGGGGTATGTGGCACACGCCCATGCAGCAGGTGGGAACAATGTTTGGGCCCCAGGGGTGTGCAGATTATGTGTGTCACACATACATAGCCAGCTATCCACTGTCCAGGGCTCATCCCTCATTCATGTGGGGCAGGACAGTCATGCCTACTCCAGGCCATGCAATGCACTCTGTACTCCCACTCCCGTGTATCAGCTGACACATTGTGTGCAGTGATTTGACCCCTCAGGTGTCTGCCTCTGTGTCAGTGTGCTGTGGATTTGTTGCCAGGACTGCTGGGGTGTTTCTCGGTAGGGGCTCAGCATGCCACTTGAGATGTGACCATAGGAGACGATACTTGTGTGTCACATAGGTGTTTGATCAGCTGCCCGTGCAGACTGGGGTATGCGAATGTGAAGTTCAGGCAGCTGTTTCCCATTCGCAGCAGATTGTGAGGGGCTCAGGTTCAGAGGGTAGTGTCACAGGTCTCCCATATGTCCAATTGGTATGACCTGGACAGATGAGGGTTAAGATGATGTGTTGTGTGGGGGATGTACATGTGCACTTGTACAGCTCCAGGACTTGCATTCCCCATGACCTACTATTGTGACACAGTGCAGAGTGTTGTTGTCTGGCTGCCAAGTCATACATCACTGAGACAGTGATGTATGACTTAGCAGTCATGCCTCCGCCATGGCATGTGTCTACTTATTGGTGATCCTGCAGGGGAGTGACATGTGCTACATGCACACCATTGTGGCGATGGCTATCAGGACATGGGTGCATCATGGTGTCTGTCGCTGGTATGCATCACATGCATTTCCTATTTGACTCTGGGCATCCCTTTCATCCGGAAACCTGTACTGACTCAGTGGCAAGAGTTGTGATGTGTGCATGTCCACATGCTACACCGTGTCCTCTGCACTGTCCAACTACTGTGTAGGTGGTGCATGTGTCCACACTGGGGTGTTGCTATCCAACAGACACCAGACAGATGGGTGCAAGGCCATGTGGGATGTGAGTGCCATGGTTGGCATCAGACTGACAATTGGCTTCTCCTGTTCAGTTAGGGCACTTTTAGCAATGTTCAACTAATGATGCCAGGGCTTGCTCTGTAATGTGCTGTGCTCACAGTGGTGTGTGCGTTTGGTGCAGGTGACTGATGTCTGTCTGTTTCCCCATTGTTTGCAGATACATCCACGGCCACGGAAGGGGACAGCTCCATGGACCAGGAGGAGCCGGAGAGCCAGACTGGGTCAGCAGCCGAGGAGTGGTCGGAGGGACCCAGTGGCACGGAGGGCGAGGGGAGCCACACCGAGGAGTCCTCAGCACCATCCACCTCAGCTGAGGACCAGAGCAACTCGGACGATGACTCCCTTATGGAGGCGGGTGTCAGCAGCCACCACACCCCAGCTAGTGTTGCTGTCCCCGCCACCACCAGCACCACCACCGCCCTCCCATCGGCTCCCATTCCCCAGGTCCGTGGAGGCTCCCATGTTCGGGAGCGTGTCTCCTTTGGGCCAGGCACCGCACCCCCTGCCCCTGTGTCCCCTGCTGCCCTGAGTGAGGAGTCTGTGTACCTCCTTCGCCAGCTCCATGTAGGGCAGACAGCCATGCTGAGTGTCCTCCATGCGCACACCGCTCTATTGACTCAGCTGGTGTCATTCATGGAGGGCATCTCATTGGGCATGTCTGACCTACAGAGGGGCAATAGGTCCATGGACTCCTCCCTGACGGCAGCAGTGTCCCTCCTCAGACAGTCCCTCACCCCTCCTGCCTCTGCTCCATCCACACTCCCCAGCACCTTACCCGTCCCAAGCACACACACACCGGCACAGGCACACACCAGCACACACACGTCCAGCACACAGACACACACGCCACAAACAAAATGCACACGCACGCACAGTCAGGGGACTGAAACCAGACTCACAGGGGATGGGGCCCTGGAACACACACACGCATCCACGAGCACTGCGCAGTCCTCAGTTGCCTCTCCCTCCAAAGAACCCTCCCTTGCCTCACCTGCAACCCCAAAGACCCAGCGGCTCTTCCTCAGTGACCTCGGCCTCTTCCCCTCCGATCCAGCTGATACAGCATTCAGGGGAAGAGGAAGCCCACCCACACGGAGCAGAGTGCCCCTCGCCCCGGACACCCTCCCCCAGGCGCAGACAGACTGAGGCCCCCACCCGCAAGTCCCCCGGAGTCGTAAGAGCAAGACCCCGCCGCCGCCCTGCAGCTCAGGCACCGGGTCTCCTTCCTCCATCCCTCAGGCCCCCACTCCACAGGTGCCCCCACCACACCCTGTCCCAGGTTCCCCCACCCACAGATATACCATCCCCAAGAGGATCCGGCCTTCTCCCCTGCCACTTGCTCTCCCGGCACCACACCCCCGCTGCGCTTGTCTGTGCCACTGATGTGGTGAGGGTGTCCTCCCCCTCTGTCCAGCCCACCTTGCCTGTTCCCCATTCTCCTCCCTGGTGGTAGGCACTGCAGTGGAGTCCACTACCACCCTGTCTGACTTGGGCACTGCAGTGGCGGACCTGACCACTCCTTCTGCAGGGTCCACTGCAGTCGTGCCGGCACCCACAACATCTGAGTCATGCCCCCAGTTGTGCCGGCACACACCATGTCAGACACCTCCACTGCAGTTGTCAGTGGCTCTCCAGCACCCACCACCCCTTCCCTGCTTCCTCCTGGTGAGCCCTGATCCTGTCCCTGCGGTGCCTGGCCTGCCCCCCGGTTGCCCCTCCTAGTGGATTGTCCCTGGTTTTGTGCAGTGCAGGCATGCGTAGGGTGACATCTGCCACTGTCACCCTGTTTGGACTTTGACAATGGACTGGCCATTGGCCTTTGTGTTTTTTCTGGACTTTCAGTTTTCAATACACACATATGCTGAATAAAGCAACTTTCTGTTCTCTAGTGCTTATGCTTCTGATGTACATGTTGTTGATGATGCTAACCATGCCCTTGCTGCAGTGATGGTGATATTTGGTCTCATGATAATGAAGTGTTACTGTGCAGGAACCCATGTGGTCCAGGGGAATGTGTCCTATCCTGTGGTGTATCCATGTCATCCATAGCAGCATCTGAGGGTGTCATGTGTTCAGTATTTGGCAATGGGATTTCCTACTTACATTAGCAATTTCACATCTGTGGCTTCCACCCCTGCACATCTGTTGTGCCTGCCATTGTTCAATTCGTCTACTTCCCTGACCGTGTGGCCATCTCCACTGGACATGCAGGTTTGGGCATCAATGGGGAAGGACTCATCTGTGTTGTCAGTGCAACATTGCTATACAAGTGTGTTGGATCTGTGCTGATGATTTCGTTGGCACTTCCAGGACCAGGCTGATGTGACGGGAGCCTTCATTTGGTGCTAATTGTTGATTGTGTGACCAAGTGCTCAGCTGACATGATGGGGCCCTACTGAGGCAACATATGGCACAACTTTCCTCACACAGGAGTGGAGTCCCCTCATGGCAGTGTGTACTCCTGTGACATTGCCTGCGCCCAAGGTGTGTGTTGTATGAGCATGTCTGTGTGTTCACTTCCGTTTAGCTGTGCATGCTGTGATCCCTAGTGTTGTACCTGTTTGTGATGCTTGCTGAGTTGACCTATGTTCCCCCAAAGTCTTCTCCCTGGGTTCTCTGTGATGTGGGTGCATGGCACATTACTGGTCATCAGGGTGTCACCCATAGGTGTGTTTGCTGTCAGGGCTGAGTTTGTGTGCAGACGCAGATGGGTCACAGTCAGGTTTCCCCTTGGCACTTGTTGTTTGCCCCTGTCATGTGATTTCCAGTTTGTGTTATCTTTCAGTGATTGTGACACGTTGTGTGTGTGACTGCTGGCACTCCTCAGGGTCCGGGCTGCAATGTTGGTTGTTGTCTATGTGTGTTCTTTGTGGGTGACCTTGGCTTCTTCATTGGTGTGTGACTGTGGCTGGGATCCCATTGGTTGGTGTGGTATTGCCGTCATGTCCATGTACAGCGTAGTGTGCAGTGTGTCAGACATTCAGGAGTCTTGTTGAGTGGCCATGTGTGATGTGTTTCTGCACCTTGGTTCCCACCCACCACCCTGGAATAGTCATGGGTGCATGTGCAATGTCACCAGTGCATGTGTGCTTCACTGCTGCACATTGTTGGAGGTCGAGGGTGTGGTGTTGAGTGTGTGCAGATGAGAGTTGTTGCCCGGCTAGGCCCCTGCCTCCATGTTGGCCTTGGCTTACTGGCCGTGCTGATTGATTTGTGCTTGTGTAGGTGTGATGGTAGTTTGTTGCTCAGGACACATGACTGTGGTTCACAGTGTGAACGACATTTAGCTTTGTCATCACAGTGGGATTGTAATGCAGCCCAGGGTCACCACATTGTGGGGACCCTGGGGTAGTGCTGTGGTGTGTCTGTGTCTTGCTGTGTCAGTTGCTGTTCCTACGTGCCTGTGTGACATGTGTGATTTGTGCTCCCTCTCATCTGACAATGCCTGCTTGCCCACATAGGGGATTTGGATCCATGAGTTACCTTTGTGTGGCACTGTATGCACATCTGTATGATTGGTATTCAGGTCTCCTCATGTGTTGTGTGGTTGCCTGGGGACACTGGCACCCCCTCACCTGTTGTGTATGATGTGCAGTGTGGGTCTGCCTGTTTGTGTTTGTGCATCTGCACCACTGCATTGGCATATCTTGGGTGTGCCATTGGCTGTATGTAGTTTGGTGGGTTTCCCCTGCTGTCCCTGGGACTCCTAGGTCATCGGTCAGCACAATGATCATGGTTTGTGTGTCCCATTGCTGCCATGGTATGGTATCTGTTCACCTCACATCTACAGTCTCCACAGGGTATCTGCATTTGTGTGCCCATTGGTGCAAATATGTGGGTCTGCATTCTGATGGTCACTTCTGTCATTGTGTCATTGATGAATGTTGACAGTGTCAGCCCCCATGGGTGTTGTTTGTCTGCACATGGCCAAAGGTATGTCTTATTTGCACTGTAGTATTTGCCTCCCCAATTTATGTTGCAATGGGACACATGCACTACTTTGCCACTGATGTGTTTTATGTTCTGTGACCAGGAATCATCCATGCAGTTTGGCAGTTGCAGCTTTTTCTTTGTCAACACTTACATTTTGGTCACTGTGATGATGGGGGTTTGGACCCCATTGCCACACTGTTCAAAATGTGCTTCAGCTATGGACCCCACACTTACATTTTGGTCACTGTGATGATGGGGGTTTGGACCCCATTGCCACACTGTTCAAAATGTGCTTCAGCTATGGACCCCACACTTACCTTTTGGTCACTGTGATGATGGGGGTTTGGACCCCATTGCCACACTGTTCAAAATGTGCTTCAGCTATGGACCCCACCCTTACATTTTGGTCACTGTGATGATGGGGGTTTGGACCCCATTGCCACACTGTTCAAAATGTGCTTCAGCTATGGACCCCACACTTACATTTTGGTCACTGTGATGATGGGGGTTTGGACCCCATTGCCACACTGTTCAAAATGTGCTTCAGCTATGGACCCCACACTTACATTTTGGTCACTGTGATGTTGGGGGTTTGGACCCCATTGCCACAATGTTCAAAATGTGCTTCAGCTATGGACCCCACACTTACATTTTGGTCACTGTGATGATGGGGTTTTGGACCCCATTGCCACAATGGTCATGGCCTGCTTGCATTGTGGGGGCCACACACATATATGTGTGGCACATGTGATAGGGGGTCACATTGTATGTTCAAAGTCATGTTCAGTGTTGTAGGCATTTGACACAGTCTACACACGCTTGTCATGGTGTTGGGGGGATGTCTTTTTCTTGCATTCCCTAGGTTGTGGTGTGCTGGTTGTGTCATGCATTGTCCATCCTATGAGTGGGGGTGGTGTTGGTGGTAGGCATCCAGCCCCCCATGGGTAGAGGTGGTAGTAGTGACAGGCATCCAGCCCCCCTGGGTAAGGGTGGTAGTAGTGGTAGGCATCTGGCACCCCCCTGGCTAAGGGTGGTAGTAGTGGTAGGCATCCAGCCCCCCTGGCTAAGGGTGGTAGTAGTGGTGGGCATCTGGCACCCCCATGGCTAAGGGTGGTAGTAGTGGTAGGCATCCAGCCCCCTGGGTAAGGGTGGTAGTGGTGGTGGGCATCTGGCACCCCCTGGCTAAGGGTGGTAGTAGTGGTAGGCATCCAGCCCCCCTGGGTAAGGGTGGTAGTGGTGGTAGGCATCTGGCACCCCCTGGCTAAGGGTGGTAGTAGTGGTAGGCATCCAGCCCCCTGGCTTAGGGTGGTAGTAGTGGTAGGCATCTGGCACCCCCATGGCTAAGGGTGGTAGTAGTGGTAGGCATCCAGCCCCCTGGCTTAGGGTGGTAGTAGTGGTAGGCATCTGGCACCCCCATGGCTAAGGGTGGTAGTAGTGGTAGGCATCCAGCCCCCCTGGGTAAGGGTGGTAGTAGTGGTAGGCATCCAGCCCCCCTGGGTAAGGGTGGTAGTAGTGGTAGGCATCTGGCACCCCCATGGCTAAGGGTGGTAGTAGTGGTAGGCATCCAGCCCCCTGGGTAAGGGTGGTAGTAGTGGTAGGCATCCAGCCCCCTGGGTAAGGGTGGTAGTAGTGTTAGGCATCTGGCATCCCCATGGCTAAGGGTGGTAGTAGTGGTAGGCATCCAGCCCCCCCTGGGTAAGGGTGGTAGTGGTGGTGGGCATCTGGCACCCCCATGGCTAAGGGTGGTAGTAGTGGTAGGCATCCAGCCCCCCCTGGGTAAGGGTGGTAGTGGTGGTGGGCATCTGGCACCCCCTGGCTAAGGGTGATAGTAGTGGTAGGCATCCAGCCCCCCGGGTAAGGGTGGTAGTAGTGGTAGGCATCTGGCACCCCCTGGGTAAGGGTGGTAGTAGTGGTAGGCATCCAGCCCCCCTGGGTAAGGGTGGTAGTGGTGGTAGGCATCTGGCACCCCCTGGCTAAGGGTGGTAGTAGTGGTAGGCATCCAGCCCCCTGGCTTAGGGTGGTAGTAGTGGTAGGCATCTGGCACCCCCATGGCTAAGGGTGGTAGTAGTGGTAGGCGTCCAGCCCCCTGGGTAAGGGTGGTAGTAGTGGTAGGCATCCAGCCCCCCTGGGTAAGGGTGGTAGTAGTGGTAGGCATCTGGCACCCCCATGGCTAAGGGTGGTAGTAGTGGTAGGCATCCAGCCCCCTGGGTAAGGGTGGTAGTAGTGGTAGGCATACAGCCCCCCCTGGGTAAGGGTGGTAGTAGTGGTAGGCATCTGGCACCCCCATGGCTAAGGGTGGTAGTAGTGGTAGGCATCCAGCCCCCCCTGGGTAAGGGTGGTAGTGGTGGTGGGCATCTGGCACCCCCATGGCTAAGGGTGGTAGTAGTGGTAGGCATCCAGCCCCCCATGGGTAAGGGTGGTAGTGGTGGTGGGCATCTGGCACCCCCTGGCTAAGGGTGGTAGTAGTGGTAGGCATCCAGCCCCCTGGGTAAGGGTGGTAGTAGTGGTAGGCATCTGGCACCCCCTGGGTAAGGGTGGTAGTAGTGGTAGGCATCCAGCCCCCCCTGGGTAAGGGTGGTAGTGGTGGTGGGCATCTGGCACCCCCATGGCTAAGGGTGGTAGTAGTGGTAGGCATCCAGCCCCCACTGGGTAAGGGTGGTAGTGGTGGTGGGCATCTGGCACCCCCCTGGCTACGGGTGGTAGTAGTGGTAGGCATCCAGCCCCCCCTGGGTAAGGGTGGTAGTAGTGGTAGGCATCTGGTACCCCTGGGTAAGGGTGGTAGTAGTGGTAGGCATCCAGCCCCCCTGGGTAAGGGTGGTAGTGGTGGTGGGCATCTGGCACCCCCTGGCTAAGGGTGGTAGTAGTGGTAGGCATCCAGCCCCCTGGGTAAGGGTGGTAGTAGTGGTAGGCATCCAGCCCCCCTGGGTAACGGTGGTAGTAGTGGTAGGCATCTGGCACCCCCATGGCTAAGGGTGGTAGTAGTGGTAGGCATCCAGCCCCCCCTGGGTAAGGGTGGTAGTAGTGGGTAGGCATCCAGCCCCCCCTGGGTAAGGGTGGTAGTAGTGGTAGGCATCTGGCATCCCCATGGCTAAGGGTGGTAGTAGTGGTAGGCATCCAGCCCCCCCTGGGTAAGGGTGGTAGTGGTGGTGGGCATCTGGCACCCCCATGGCTAAGGGTGGTAGTAGTGGTAGGCATCCAGCCCCCCTGGGTAAGGGTGGTAGTGGTGGTGGGCATCTGGCACCCCCTGGCTAAGGGTGGTAGTAGTGGTAGGCATCCAGCCCCCTGGGTAAGGGTGGTAGTAGTGGTAGGCATCTGGCACCCCCTGGGTAAGGGTGGTAGTAGTGGTAGGCATCCAGCCCCCCCTGGGTAAGGGTGGTAGTGGTGGTAGGCATCTGGCACCCCCCTGACTAAGGGTGGTAGTAGTGGTAGGCATCCAGCCCCCCTGGCTTAGGGTGGTAGTGGTGGTAGGCATCTGGCACCCACCTGGCTAAGGGTGGTAGTGGTGGTTGGCATCCGGCCCCCCTGGGTAGGGGTGGTGGTGCGCATTCAGGCCCCTGTGTGCATATGTGGCATTGGTGATGGGCATCCCGCCCCTATGGTGCTGCTGTTGCTGGTGTAAGTAAATTCTGCATCCCTCTGTGTGTGTGTGATGTGTCGTGTACGTGTTGTATGTGTTTTGTGGTTGGTGTCTGACTTACCTTCTGCGCCGTACGCGTCCGTGCCTGATCCGGTAGTAAATGTAGAATATTGGTATGATCGGGACGAAGGGATTCATGGTTGGTTCGTGTTGTTCGTCTTTCTCGTTGCTTCGCGTCGTCCTCGTCGCTTCGCGTCGTCCTCGTCGCTGGCGTGTTCGCCTCGTAGCCGTGGATCGTGTTGTGGCGCGAATCGGAGCTTATGTGCGCCTCTCCCGGATGCTTTGACGTGCCGTGCATAGCGACGGGTTCGGCGCGTACGGAAAGCGCATCGTACTTGTTCGGCCGGACGGGGCTGCATTTTTCCTTCCGTGCGACTCGATTCTGCGTTTCCGGATTCGCCTCGGTCGGAGGACAGGACCTGGATTGGGTGAGTACGACTCGGCCGGATTCTGTGCTGTTGTGCGCATCGTACTTACTCGTTCGGTATGCTGTACGGATCGGTCGGGAAACAGGCATTCGCATGGCTTTTTTCCCGACCGAATGGTATTGGGTGCGCTTCCGACCGAGATCGGAATCGGCCCCACAGTGTAAGAGATCAGTCTATGTTCAGCTATGATGATTTACACGGCCAATTTATTATCCTGGAATATCTATCTTATCTTTCAGAAATGGGGACCATATTAGGTTGAACACTTCCATCTGGTTATTCATCCTGTATATAATTCTCTCATGCATTACCCATTTAACGAGTTTAAACAATAATTTCTCTTGAGTTAGTAAATCGTGGTCTCCACTGCCAGAGATGAAAAACTGTAGCATTGGCCAAAAAGGTGGGAATCCATCTCCTCTTATCAACAGACATTCTTGGTAAGTTGAAGATGTCATGCAAGATTGCTAAAATGGCTGACTAATTGAGTGCAAATTGCGTCAGTTTCAGATTTTGTGATCCACACTATTGACCAATGTAAGTCAACAATGGGTCAGCCCAATAGTACATGAAGGATGTTGCTGTCCATTTGAGCACACTAACAAAATATAAACTATTTGCTAAGGTTTGCTCATGTTAATATATAGGGGACAATACTTGTTTTGTAGCATTTTGGCATACCCACATTTTAACCATGCTTGGTGATTGCCAGTATCATGATTTGAGATGCTCGGAACAGTCCTTTCTCGTGATTCAATGTATATGTAGATTGCCAGTACAAATGCTTATCACTTTCAAGAGTTTTTAAAAATAAAAAGGAACATAACAACTTTGAAGCGTCCAGTAAACACCCCTTTAAAGTGAAACCATTTCTGCAGATTGTGGAGTATTAGCCAAATATGCAGTTTTAATGAGCCTCATAAGCTAATAATTCAAGTGGTGGATGAATTGATTATATTTTGAAAGCTGATCTTCACCCAGGGTTATTTCTCATAAACAAAATGAAATTGTTTGATAAGCCTTCCTAAAAGTAAATGTTCAATTTTATTAATTTCTGCATCTTTCTGTGTTTCCTTTCGCACACAAAGGTATCAAACTACATATTTTAGGGTCTGCTATCAATTATCAGTGTACCCCTTACAATTTGGTGAGAATCATCTGTATAATTGGATTATTTGGAAAAGCATCATGAAATTTCTTGGTCTATAAAAGGCCAGATGTATTATTACATTACATAATCTTGCATTCTAATTAAACTAATAGGGGAGCATATGTTAGTGTAGCAATGGGCCTGCCAGTTAGTTATGTGGTAATCTAAATCCACCTGAATATGCAACTACCTGAAGCTCCTGTGCCTTGAGCCTTAGGGCCTGATTTAGAACTTGACGGATGAGTTACTCCGTCACAACGGTGATGAATAGCCCATCCATCAAAATTTAAATCCCCTTATATCCTATTGGATTTATATTTAGGCGGACGGGATATCCCTCACCTGTGACGTAGTAACCCATCCACCAAGACCTATATCAGGCCCTAAGTCTTGCTTTCTACAAATCAAAAATACACAACCTCCCTCTATTTGTTATTGGAGTATTCTTTGTATAAAAAATAGAAGCATATCAAAGACAACATTGAGATAAGCTGCAACTATAATTTTAATGGCGTCTGCCCTATAACGAAAATTGTAACGGTGACCTTTGGGAAAAATAATATTTAGTTTTTGCCATCTGAAGTCGTAGATTGTCTGAGATGTTGGGCCTGATTCACAAAGGTAATTTTACACTTTTGTGTAAGTTTACTATTTCTTGGGATTCACAAACTACAAGTTTGTGGGTGTAATGGTCCTTTATGTCACCCACCAGATAATTGTTGCTTGTTAAGCCATAAGTCCCTGTGGCCCCACAGTGTGTTTTTGTAGACTTATAAGGTGTTGTAACACTCTACACCATGCTTTTTACATATGTACTCTCTCTTGCAGAGGTTCTACAGTCAAAATACAGAGCCTAGAGGCAAACATTTGTCACAGGTTGCCTTAGTTCTCTGCTCTAGTTTGTGAGTTCACTTTAATGTTTACCATCATGCAATACACTCCAAGAGGCATCATCCTTTTGTGTTCTTTACATCTTCTATCCAATAGAAGACCCACATACCACACGGATCCAACCAGGAATCCCACATAGCAGCATAAATGCTTTAATTGGGTACCGCAATACGTAGGTGAGTCACCTAAGCCAGTGCTCCTGTTAATCTGTTTGAGTGTAGTGTGCCATACACACAAGGCATAACAACATTGTTTTTTACGACAGATTGGGCTCTAATCACAGCAACTCCGGAGTCATCCCATTCATCAGTTTCACTCTTAAGCATCCCATGCATCAATTACACTCAGAAAATATCTCTGCATTTATCCTATACATTGGGCAGGTCAGTGGCCTTCCCATCAGTACCATGCTTAATTATAAAACTGTCTTCATGTAAACAGCCCCACTGACACCCATGTCTCTTCCTCCTTAGGTGCTTCCCAAACTTGTGTCCTGAAGATGACCCTGTCTAAATTGCATGCTTAGGATCAAAACATTGACTTGACAAAATAATAGTGTACTCTTTTGTACCAACCACTTATGCATTCTGAGTCAGTCACTATTTTATGTACATAGACTGTATTGCACCAACACACTTTATATTCACCTATTTTCATGTGCATTGCATAGTTGCACCATTTGTGATCACCTTCTTACTTACAAATTGAAGGAAGTATAAAACTGCAATGATTTTTTCTACTTGTTAAAAATTAACATAAAACTGTCCAGTTGAGAAATGGAACCAATCTATTGATGGTCAAAATTACTCTCTCCAAGGAAGTAGAGGTTTAAACTTCCCCTTTAGGGACCACTGTTTTGCTTTATTACTAGATTGCCCAGGTGCCAGGGTTACTGGGTTGTCCCATTTTTATACAAGATTACTCTAGGTGGCACATAGCTAGTTTTTGAAATGATGTTTGATGAAAAATGTAGACAATTATATCCAAATGTAAGGGAATATATATACCACTCAACAATAGTAGATTCATTTTAGAGGTTGCACTGTATACTGGTATCATCAGCATGATGCACATGGTTCTAGAATTCCAATAGAATCCAGTCTCATCATCTTCAGGTCCTTTTTGATTTGACTCTACCTACAGATAATTGTAGGTTCAATTCACCACCTCAAAAGCACAGCATAGTTAGTATCATAGCCAGTGTGCCATGGGCTCTAGTGCAAGGAAGGTAAGGTGGCCCCTGGCCTCTATCTGAATCATAAAATACAGCAATAATCAGCGTGCAGTGGCCCCCTCTGAACTAAGGTCTCGGTTTGCCATTGTAAAATTGGGCCCATAGACTTCAGGTCTAAACTTAGACCTTAGGTCTAAGTTTACCTTTGTGAATTGGGCACTGAATGTCTCTATACATGCCCTATAGCCATGTGACAATAAGCTACACTCAACATTTCGAGACAGCTGTATACAATTTGGTTCATTCCGGAATCCTAAGCAATGCCTTTAAAGGAGCAACTGAGCCCCCAGATACGCATTTCTAGAGACAAGAGTCCAAGAACCATATGTCACCTATGCTGTTCCTGTTATCTTTTTCTTTTTTCCTGTGGTTCACTGGATTGTGCTATTCATATTATTCTTTATCTCTTCTCTATTCTTCAATACACAGTCTGAAGATGACTGATAAATGTGCCCATGGGTGTAAGTCCCAAACAGACCCTCAGTGTTCCTGTTGTGGGACAATCCAAAACGTCAAAGTGATGGTCTGTATAGCAAAGATCCCAAAACTGCTAACAGACCAAGAATTAATTTCAAATGTTACAGTACAGATAAAAATATTTTAGTGTAACCTAACGTAGAATCAACATTTTTGTGAAACTAGCAGAATTCCTTTGAAACAGGATGGCCAAGGTCATGTGACGCACAGCTTATGCCTGAGCTGTTCAGTCCCTGCTTGCCCTGATTTCCCATTACAAGATAACTTCAGAAAGAAGAATTGGCCTAGCTCCTGCCTCTTCTCAAACATGAGAAGAAATCACATATCCAAGATTACGCCAGCCATCAAACATGCCCTTTGGTTTCCTCTATCATTTCTATCTTTTGAACTGATCACAGACTATCTTTGTGTGAACAACAGAGTCAAAATAAATGAATGAATAGGGCACAATATTTATGTCAGACGATATTCTGACAATATTATTCTGGTACCAAACCGCATACCATTATACTTCCTGCAAGTCTCACCATGCACCATTATCATCATTTCAGACGTACACCAAAAATGCAGCCACTCATTCTCTCATACACAACCTCATCATTGTCCCACTGATAAACTAAAGTCCTTCCCATCAAGGCTTATCCACTTATGGAGATGTTGGTATTTCGTCACTTGTCAGAATGCTGCTTCATAATATTGATGGGTGTTCTCTCATTTCTGTCACTTATTCAGTTCCAATGGCTCCCATTTCTCCCCTCCCAGAAATCTAAGATTGCATTTTCTGCTTTGTAGCACATTACAAAAGTTATAACTAAATCAGCTAAAGCAATTGACCAGATCAGTGAAGAACTTCTCTGTCTGTGCACTCATTGAGAATCTCTTTTCCCTAGCTGCCACTTTTAATTCCAACGGTCATTTTGTGACCACACTCTTAAATAGTAAACATACTTTTCAGACAATGGCAGATGTCAACCCCCACTCTCTCAAGGAAAAACAAGCCCTCCTCAACATGAAAGACCAGGAGCATTTTAGCTGATCACATACCTTTACATGACAGAAGAAGAAGTGAGGAGGCGAAGCACATAGCTTCAATAAGACCCAGTGACCCTGCAGAGCTTCCACGTTGTCCACATGAAACTCCCCATAGAAGCCAAGCTGACCTAATACACAACACCATAAAAAAGTACCCAAATCAGAGGAAGACACTTTTGAAGGAGAACAAAACAGACCTAACGCTCTAAGGAAAATTGTAAATTTATCAAAAACATCTGTAAAAAAAGATCCTCAAAATAAGCAACATCTAAACATCCAGACAAGACGATCACACCATTTGACTGACTCAAATCAATTATCTTCAACAGAGTCACTGTTGAAAGCTTAACAAATCTCTTCCGCACATAGTGGATTGCTCGTATGAAGATGATATAGACCCATATTGAAAGATGAAAGGTAGCACCAATGAAGCTATCACATGACTGCAAACCATTAAAATTATCATTTTTGATAACTTAAAAAAAAATCAAAAAATATTTTGTTCAGAATTAATATTCTAACTTCAATCTAACAAACATTGAGGAAAATGCATACTTTGGTGGGGGTGTCTGTTAGACTTGGCATCTTTTGCTGTGCTTCCCCAGAGTTTTTGCTTTCTTACCTCCCGGTTTTGACTCTGTTTTTGCTGGCGTAGTGTTTCTGCGCACTTTTCTCACTGCTGATCAGTGGGAAAGTGCCTCCTGTGGTAAAATGTGTTATGGATTGGTGTTTCCATCATTGGCCTATTTGATTTATGTGTCAGTCCCTAGTAAAGTGCACTGCGTGTGCCAGGACCTGTAAATCAAATGCTGTTGGTGGGCTGCAGCACTGGATTGTGCCACCCACACAAACAGCCCGTAAATGTGACTCTGGCCTGCCATTGCAGAGCCTGTGTGCAGTCTGGTACTGCCATGTCGACTTGGCAAGTGCACCCACTTGCCAGGCCCTAACGTAACCTTCCCTTTTCTTACATGTCAGCCACCCCTAATGTAGGCCCAAGGTACCCCTGTGGGCAGGGTGCAGTGTACGTGAAAGGTAGGACATGCCCTGGTGTGTGTGGCATGTTCTGATAGTGAATTACTGCCAATTTCGTTTTTCACTATTGCAAGGCTACCTGTTCCCCATAGGACAGAATGGGGAGTTTGCTTATAACATCTTATAAACATAACTGGCCCGGGGAATTAGGTAGGAAAATAAAGTTTAGTATGCCTGAACTCAGAATCTAAAGATGCATCTTTTAGTGAAGGTGATTTGACATTCTGTGTTTGAAAATACCACTTTTAGAAAGTAGGTATTTTCTTGCTCAGTCATCCAGTGTGCCTCTGCTAGAATGTGGATTGACTGTTTGGGTTTCGGATGACAGAGGGCTGGGGAGCAGGAGTGGCTCCAGATAGTCTAGGTGGGTCAGGAAAGGGCTGAATGGACCTGGACTGCATTTTGAGTAGGGGGAGGAGATTTCCTTGCACCTGAATGGGCCTGGTCTGCCTCTGGCCACCTTCTTCCACCGCAAAATCGCCGACATCCACGACAGCTTCAACACCACGACCGCCCCGGCAACCACCGAGACCACTGCCCCCACAACCACCAACCGCCTGCTCTCCTGGACCAACATCAACGACGAGGACACCAGCGAGATCATGAACACCATCCACTCCGGCTCACCGCTATTCCCGTGCCCTCACCACGTCTTCAACAAAGCCAGTACAGCCATCGCGCCCCATCTCCGGAAAATAATCAACATCTCCTTCGAGACAGCAACCTTCCCGGAAAGCTGGAAGCACACCGAGATCACCGCCTTACTCAAGAAACCGAAGGCAGACCCCAAGGACCTCAAGAACTTCCGACCCATCTCTCTGCTCCCGTTCCCCGCGAAGGTCACCGAGAAAATCGTCAACAAACAACTGACCCGCTACCTTGAGGAGAACAACATCCTGGACCCTTCCCAGTCCGGCTTCCGCAGCAACCACAGCACCGAAACCGCCCTCATCGCCGTCACCGATGACATCAGGACCTTGCTAGACAACGGAGAAACAGCAGCCCTCATCCTCCTGGACCTATCAGCCGCCTTCGACATGGTCTGCCACCACACACTACGAACACGCCTTCACGACGCCGGGATCGAAGAGAAGGCCCTGGACTGGACCACATCCTTCCTCTCCGGCAGAACACAAAGCGTCCGCCTCGCCCCTTCCGATCCAAAGCCACCAAGATCATCTGCGGCGTACCCCAAGGCTCCTCCCTCAGCCCAACGCTGTTCAACATCTACATGGCACCCCTCGCCCACGTCGCCCGACAGCACAACCTCAACATCATCTCCTACGCCGACGACACCCAGCTGATCCTCTCCCTCACCAAAGACCCTCACACCGCCAAAGCCCACCTCCACGAAGGAATGAAGGCCGTCGCCGAATGGATGAGGACCAGCCGCCTGAAGCTGAACTCGGACAAGACGGAGGTCCTCATCCTTGGTTCCAACCCTTCAGCATGGGACGACTCCTGGTGGCCGACATCACTGGGAACAGCCCCGACACCTACCGACCACGCACGCAACCTAGGGGTCATCCTCGACCCCACCCTCTCCATGACTAAGCAGGTCAACGCCGTTTCCTCATCCTGCTTCAACACCCTCCGAATGCTCCGCAGGATCTTCAAGTGGATCCCCACCAAAACAAGAAAAACAGTCACCCAGGCCCTCGTCACCAGCAGGCTGGACTACGGAAACGCCCTCTACGCAGGAACGACGGCTAAGCTCCTGAGACGGCTGCAACGCATCCAGAACGCCTCTGCAAGTCTTATCCTCGACATCCCCCGACGCAGCCACATCACACCCCACCTGAGAGACCTGCACTGGCTCCCTGTCAACAAGAGGATAACCTTCAATCTCCTCACCCACGCACACAAAGCACTCCACAACTCCGGACCAGCCTACCTCAACAGACGACTCAGCTTCTACACCCCCACCCGCCAGCTCCGCTCCACCAGCCTCGCCCTCGCCACAGTCCCCCGCATCCGGAAAACGACCGCCGGCGGCAGATCCTTCTCCCACCTCGCCGCCAAGACCTGGAACACCCTCCCCACCAACCTTCGGCAGACCCAAGACCTACTGGCCTTCAGAAGACTCCTCAAGACCTGGCTCTTCGATCAGTAGCAGCACCACCCCCCTCTTCCCCCAGCGCCTTGAGACCCTCGCGGGTATGTAGTGCGCTTTATAAGTGACATGATTGATTGATTGATTGACAATGCCGTCTCCACCTCCTGCCAGGAAACCACATCAGAGAAGGCAGAACTGGTTTTGGCTGGGCACAGACACTCTCTGCCCAAGGGATCAAAGGATTTTGGGATATAAATATTGGGGCCCAGACTCCTGAACTTTAGAACTCTTTTGGACCAAGAAGACTGCCAAGAAGAAGAGCTGGAGAAGCTGTGAGGAGGAACTACCACTTTGCTGTGTGCTTTGCTATGTTGGCCTGCAGTGGCTGCTTCTGTCTTGGGCAGTGAAAGGACTGGACTGAACTTTCTGCAATCTACTTCTGTGAGTTTCTCCAAGGGCTTGAGGTAGAGCTTGCCCCCTGTTCAAGAAGTCTCAGGAACAGCAAAGACTTCAAGCTCTTCTGCCCCAGCACTGGGAACTGTGTGTCTTGTGCTGCAACAGAAGAAAAAGCAACCCGACGACGTTGACGACGCCGCAGCCGACTCCGTGTCCTGACGGCACCGCAGAGGGCACCGCCGCAATGCCACACCGCGACCCTGGTCTCACCGACGACACCTGCTGATGCCGCCACCAAGCCGCTGCTCGCACCGCGACCTGTGGGCCCCGCACTCCGCACCGCCTCGCTTCACGACGACGCCTTGGTATCCCTGACGACGCCGCTCCACACCGAAATCTACGCCACTGCTTGCACCGTGGTTCGAGGGCACCGCTCGTAAAGTTACACGACGCACCACCCTCATCCCGCACCTCAGCCTTGGCCTACCGACGCCGGCGCCATCGACTCCAGTTCGTCAGCCGACAACAGCGCTTCAGCAACGACGACGCCGCTGCTTGCACTGCGACCTGCCAGCACCGCGACGAGCACTGCATTCACTTCGCACCACGACCCTGGTCTCACTGACGACGCCATCTGATGCCGCCACTGAGCCGCTGCTCGCACCGCGACCTGAGGGCACCGCACGCCGCACCGCTGCACTTTGCACCGCAGCACCCGACGCCTGCCGACACCAGTGCTCCTGACTTCAACAGAGAGGAGTTCGATCTGCAACGCGTGTGACTTCGAGGGCCCCGACGACTCCTGCACCGACCTCCAGAACCGACGCCTGCGGACGCCGTGCTTTCGGAAGCTCAACGAGAGGTCGCCGATGCCCTGCATTTCTAAAAGGTACTGTTTGCGGGTCTTCCCGACACCGTAGCTAGCCCGCGATGCCGCGGTCAGCCAGAACTGTTTGGATTTGTTTGCTCACGACGCCGTGACGGAGCTATCGACATCAAGGAACTGTTTTTCAAGCATATTTTGATAACTGAAGATTTTTAAGCACTGTATTGTGGATTTTTATCGTTTTTGGTCTTGTCTAAGTATATAAAAATATTGGATATTTCTCTAAACTGGTGTGGTATCCTTTTGTAGTGCTTACACTGTATTACTGTGGGTTATGTGCAAATGCTTTACACACTGCCTCTAAGATAAGCCTGACTGCTCGTGCCAAGCTGCCAAGGGGGTGAGCAGGGGTTATTTTAGGAGTGTAACTCCCTTATCCTGACTAGGAAGAAGGGTCCCTATTTGGACAAAGGTGCAAACCCTTGCCAACTAGAGACCCCCATTTCTAACAGTGTCAAATTTACTTTTTAACTTCAACGTAAATAACACTGGAAAAAGTGCATATATGAGGGGTTACATTTACTATTCTGTCTTCATTCTAACAAACAATGGGAGGTGCATGCGCTGGAGGATCACATTTATTATTCTAACTCCAGTCTAACATATCTGGAAAGTGCTTACATTGCGATGGGTGGAGTCAAGTCGAGTATTCTATCTAAAATTTAACATAATTTGGGTAAAGTGCATCCATTGGGGGTGTTACGTTTACTATTCCAACTCCAGTTTTATAAGTGTTGAAGAAAATGCATACATTTGGTGGTCACATTTACTAATCTAACTCCAATCTAACAAACAGTGAGGAAATTGAATACATTGAATGAAACTGGGGCATATTTAATATTCTTAATCCAATCTAACAAATATTTGGGAAAGTGCATACATTGAAGGGTGTCTAACTCCACTCTAGCAAACATTGGGAAAAGAGCACACATGGGGATGAGAGGAGCAGGTTTACTATTCTTACTTTAACCTTACAAGCTTTGGGGAAGTGCATAAAAGCATGGGGCATTAGATTTGCTATTTTAACATAAGTCAAACAAACACTGGTAAAAGTGCATACATTGAAGCAGTCATACTCACTATTTTAACTATCCTCTAATAAACACTGAGGAAAGTCCGTAATTGGTAGGGGCAGTAGGATGGGGTTCCGACTTGCTATTCTAACCCTAATCTGACAAACATCATTGAGAATTAAGGAAAAAACTATTAGAATAATGGTTATTATTAATAAAAAAATAATACAAATTTAAAAAAATCCTTTAAATTATATTAAAATAAACAGTATGGATCTAACTCAGCCATAAAACACACAAACTTTAAAACAAACCTCTTTGTGATCAAATAATTATTTTCAAAACAATTTAATTGCTTTACAATTTTTTTACATGTAAATACTAAATTTATAAAAAATACATTAAAAACATAAAACATCAAAAATCAAGCCCAAAATATATCACATAACACATTAAAAACAGATGTAATTGCTTACAATTTAATAATTGATATAAATTATAAAGTAACCAAATAATATTTTATTTTAGAAAAAAACTACCCACCCAATCGACCAATTAACTCCTCAATTCAACTTAAAATGTATATATATATATATATATATATATATGAATGATTAAAAAAAACAATTCACCCAATTCCCTAATAAAACCTACAATACAAACTTAGAATTTGACACACTAATGCAAAATAAGCAATTAAACACATAAGTAACAAGCACTATTTTATAAAACTAATATATAATTAAGTTAACATCTCTACCCACCCAATAAATGCAACAAACCAAAATAAAATTGTAATATAGTAAGAAAAACTATTACATTTTAAAAATAAGTAACAATAAAAATATAAAGCATAATTATCAAATTATTTCCCAGTAATTAATATATTTAAAAACACCTCTCAGCCAATTCTCATAATAAACCTAACAGCCTGAAAAAATAGTAATAAGATTTTATTTTAAAAATATTTTTATAATAACCTACACAATAAGCAAAAACATTAAACAATACACTAAAACACCATAATAGGAAGCAATATTTAAATAAACAATATTTTACATTTTTCAATGAAACAATAAAACAGAAAACAATATACTTACTTTCAATATTTTGGTCAGTGTTATTTTTGTAGTCCTAATATTTTGACAATGGTAACATGGCCAGGCGATATTTTTGAGTCAAAACTTCGGTAGAGCATCTCAGGCACACCTGAATGATATGCTTGCTTGCTTGGTTAAACAGGAACATTTCTACTGAGTGGCATCTTAGTGCTCAATAAACGCACTTAAGAGTGTCATCCTAGCTCTCTCCTGCCTGATCTTTTGAAGTATGACAGAATTTCATCCAGCCACAGAGGACAACACTGATTCTTGTCTGCCTCACACCATACTCAATGCCTCCCACATCATCTACAAGGTAGTCAACTCAAACACAAAAAATATCAAGCAAACAAGATTCATATCTCTGGTGAATCATGCAACACCAGCAGCATCAACATCACTAGGCTTGAGACTAGAAAGTGCCGGCAGGAGAATATGAGACATCAAAAAAATTCCATTGCAACCCACATCCACCTGGATCCATTGTTTCCCCCATTCTGGGAGTAGCTGAAGGCCAATACCTTCACATAACCAATCATCAGACCCTGAGCATTGTCCACTGGGCTCTTGCTGAAGAGAATTCTCCACTTGATAATCTTTGCCCCAACTTCTACATGCCCACCCCTTGTTCTTTTTCCCATATGTTGTCCAACCAATAGAGAAACCTAGATCCCCACGGTTAGAAATGGGGGTCTCTAATTGGCAGAGGTAGGTACCTTTGTCCAAATAGGGCCATTTGCTTCTAGTCAGGGTAAGGGGGATACACACTTGACATAACCCCTGCTCACCCCCTGGGTAGCTTGGCACGAGCAGACAGACTTATCCCAAACGCAATATGTAAAGTATTTGTACTTAATACACACAGTAATACAGTGATAACACCACAAATTGACACCACATCGCTTTAGAAAAATAAAGTATCTTTATCTAAACTCAACAAGACCAAAACGACAAAAATCCAACATACATGTAATAAGAATATGACTTTAAAAAGGTTTCAAACAACTTGGCCCATAGAAAACTATGGATGTGTGATTTCTCTCAAAGTACCTGTAGTTGCGACAAAATTCACAAGGCCAAACAGCCGCAGAGATGGGAAGCATCGAAAATCAAAGAGATACGTCGGTTCCTGAGACCATGGGGAGGCGATACAACAGATCTGCTGCTCGCAGGAGAAGTGATGCATCAAATTCGGTCTGTAGGGGGAAGTAATGCGTCGATTTCGAGATGGTTCTGGTCTGCGGGTGATTATAGGTAAAACTTGCCGACAGGTACGATGCGTGGAAATCTGGGATGCGTTGGCGATCAGTGTGGCGGCATCGAGTGGCACTGTGTCGGTTCCTTCAGCTGCGATACCTCGATGCGCCGGTTCTTGCAGCAGTGACAGGCATTGCGTCAGTTTCGGCAGCGGCACGGCGATTCGTGGAGATTCTTCTCGCACAGCGGTGCTGCATCGGAAAGACAGCCGTAAGAAGAGCAATGTGTTGATTTTCTTGTAGTTGCGTTTCTTTTCCAGCTCCTAACAGCAGGAACAACCTCCAGAGGCCCAACACAGTGACAAGCACCACTTGGTAGGTCAGTACTCCCAGCAAAGAAGTTCAGGGGAGCTGTAGGTGAAGTCTTTGTGTCCCTGAGACTTCAGAACATGAAGCAAGCTCTACTCAAGCCCTTGGAGATCTTCCTCAAGCATGAGGACTCAGCACACAGCAAAGTCCTTGTCCTTTCCTTGGCAGAAACAGCTACTGAGGACCAACCCCAGACAGGACACAGCAAAGGGGCAGTACTCCTCCTTCAGTTTCTCCAGCTCTTCTCCTTGGCAAAGGTTCCTCTTGATTCCAGAAGTAATCTAAATTTCAGGGGTTTTAGGTCTAATGCTTATACCCCAAAATGTCTTTGTTCTCTTTGTGCAAGGGTCTCTGAGCCCAGTCCAAACCTGTTCTGTCCTCACTGGTGCAGCATGACCACAGGAGGTGGAGACAGCATTGTGCAAGGGAGACAGGCCCTATTCAGGTGAAATGAAATCTCCTCCCACTACTCTAAATTCAGCCCAGCTCTGAGTCATCCAGGAAGGGCCAGGCACACCTCAACCCCCCCAATGGCTGTCTACACTGAATACACATCCCCAGCCCCTGTCACTCCAAAACCAGACAGTCAATACACAAACAGGCAGAGGCACACAGAATGGTTAAACAAGAAAATGCCTACTTTCTAAAAGTGGCGTTTTCAAACACACAATTTAAAAACCATCTTTATTAAAATATGTGTTATCAAATTCTGAGTTCAGAGAGCCTAAACTTTATTTCTCCATCTTGTCCCAATGGGAAGTTATGCTTGTAAGATGTTACAAAGCATTTCCCATTCTATCTTATGGGGCAAGATAGCCTTTCAATAGTGAAAAACGAAATTGGCAGTATTTCACTATCAGGACATATCACACACACCAGTACATGCCCTACCTGTCACATACACTGCACCCTGCCTAGGGGGGTACCCTAGGCTTACCATAGGGGTGCCTTACATGTAAGAAAAGGCAAGGTTAGGGCCTGGCAAGTGGGTGCACTTGCCAAGTCGACATGGCAGTTAGCAACTGCGCACAGACAGTGAAGTGGCAGGTCTGAGATACATTTTCAGGGCTACTCATGTGGGTGGTACAATCAGTGCTGCAGGCCCACTAGTAGCATTTGATTTACAGGCCCTGGCACACTTCAGTGCACTTTAGGAGGGACTTACCAGTAAATAAAATATGCCAATCAGGGAGAACCAATTGTAACAACAATTTGCACGGGGAGCACTTGCAGTGGCAAAGTGCTCAAAGCATCTAAGCCAGCAAAAACGAAATCCAGCACAGCATCAAAAATACAGGAGGTAGAGGTAAAAGGTCAGGGGAAACCACGCCAAAGATGCCAAATCTAACACCCACACCTCTGACATGATTTCACCTATACACCCTTTCTTTATTACTCCTTCCTTTGTCCTTCTGCAATTGTATGATTGGAATCCCTCTGCTATTGTACAGTGTTCTGTTACTTTGTAGCTATGTGTGCACTTTATATATTTACCTATGTACGTGCATAAATGTTTGTAATGAATTCCTGTTTCATCATCATCATACAAATTTATACCAAGTTCAAATAACTTTAAATAAGTTTACGCTCAGTTAATGATATATGCATTTGATAAGCATTACTACACGTAAGGGAGCTACACTGGCTTCCAATACACAATTGAGTTCAGTTCAACTCCTCATACACACATTCAAGGAACTACATAACACAGGGCCCACTTATCTGAACAGACACATCTCTTTCCACTAATGGCCCAGACATCTAGGTCCTGATTCACAGAGGTATCTTATACTTGTAAGTAATTTACACTTTTTGTCTATTCACAAATTTTGTGTGCAAATTTACTCCAAAGGTTTAGCTTACATGTCTCCACCAAACTGAAGGGCCTGGGGGCTATTCACAAACTTCATGGGCTATTCACAAAGGTGACTTACACTTTCTGAGCAATCACCATGTGCAATTTACCCTTTCACTTTTCAGTAGCTTTTGTGAATAGCCAAAAGAAATAAAGTTGCTCAAAAGTTTCACCTTTTTTTATCTGACAGGGGGATCATAAAATGCTTCTCCCTGTCAGAAAAACCTTTCTCTTATCTCCCCACTTTCCCCTCCCTTCTACCTCACCCCACACCCCAAGCACCGGCCCAACTTTCCCTCCTTTGTTTGTGTGCAGTACTGTAAGTAGACATGCAAAGCAGCCGCGGCCCGTGCAGGTAAGAGCGATGGGGCGGTGGGGCCGGTTGGGGGCAGGATTTCGATGGACGATGACGAGGGAAAATTAATTATTTATTTAATTTTCCCCTCGTCATCGTCTGTCTAAATCCCTCCCCGGCCAGCCCCACCGCTGTTACCTGCA
This sequence comes from Calotriton arnoldi, assembly GCA_963921515.1. Lineage (NCBI taxonomy): Eukaryota > Metazoa > Chordata > Amphibia > Caudata > Salamandridae > Calotriton > Calotriton arnoldi. The sequence goes on along the minus strand of CAWUFW010017753.1, from coordinate 223,074 downwards.
TGGGCCACGGCTAATGCAAAGTTAGAAAAGTTTAGAGAAAAGTAAATTTTTCTCCTTTTTTTTCCCACCTCAAGGAGGCATGATTTTTTTGGTGCAAAGCCCCGTCTACAAATGGTAGTAGATAATGCTTTTCACTAAAATTCATGGGCGGTTGATTGAGACCCCTTGTCTACGACCCCTGGGACTCCCCTTTGAGGTAAAGTAGTGTAAAGTAGCAAATAGTAATGGAAAGTACAACTTTGCATTATTTCAAGCAACTTTTAAATGCAAAAACAAAGTTTTGTTTTGGAAAGCAATTTCTAAACAATATTTTGCACCAGTTTGCATCTCTTTTGGTGACTTTGCACTGGCAGAAAGTGTTGATAAATCTGTAACATAGTGTGGATATAAGCTATGAAACCTGTAATAGCCCACTCAACTTTCCATCTTTCAAGGGTGCTTCTTGGCGCTGACACTTACATCATTAAGTGATGCTCTCAAGTGCCACTTGAGTGTACAAAGATAGTAACACGAACAAGCTGTTCCCATTCTCCAAGCAAAGAAGAGGAATTGTGGCTTTAAACCAATTTTATTGTCACCGCCTGACACTCACATTTTCACAAAACAAAAATGCATTCAAACATAAACATTCTGAATGCTATTCTGTGAAAATTACAACAGACGTAAAGGGTAGACAGAAACAGGCCCTGGAAAACGGAATGCCTGCTTCTTACCTTGTTATAGATGTTATGCATAGACACTCACTAGGCTCTCACCGAGCTGCGCGCGTTCGAGGGCCCTCAGCAGCTCTCAAGATATTTTACAACACATTAGCCTTCGAGATGATAAGCTGACAGCTCTTAAAATACAGTCCCTGAGCTCTAAATTGTTCCAATTACGCCTGTAGCAGGCGAGTTCCCTGCCACGGGGATGACCCAGCGCTTGTTGCGTGAGACAAAATTATCATATCAAGAGCTGACCCCTAGTCGGAGCCTGTCATTGCCTGGCCTGGCCCTAGCTTTTCATAATCCTCAACATATGACCCTTGTTTTGATAGGCATGAAATTACATCAAGGTCGGTTTTAATATCTGTCGATAGCCCCAGTGAAGCGGTCAGCTTTATTGACACTTGCGCTGAGGTGCTTAGAGAGGCCTGCGCCGCGCGCCTCGGCGCCGAGCGGGAAAGATGATCCAGCGAGAGGCAGATTATTATTGATATCTCTAAATTAGTATTGATATAAATTTTGATGAGAACCGTGCATCAGGATCGGTCTTTTACAAACCAGTGTCAACGGCGCAGCGCGGTTCGAGCGTTCATGACGCCCTTGGTAATATTGCTGGAGATTGATGTGTGGAGCAGAATCGCAAATGTCGTTGTGAAAAGGAGTTTAGCTGTAGCGAAGTGGTCAGGTCAATTTTTTTGATTTATGTATTTATTTACTTCTTTTCGCGAGTAACAATGCATGGCTGAACAGGATTTTTTGATCGTTAGAACAGCCCTAGACAATATTTTAATATTAGCCCCAAAAATGAACTAAATGAGAGACTATATAGTTAAGAGACCGCCCGCCTTCGTGATTTGAGGAGATTCTCCTGTAATTTTTTTTTAGGTCTGACATGTGTGGCACTAGAGTCATTCCTGGCAAACATGCAGGGGGCATACTCATTGTTTCATGCAACGCTGGCCTGCGCTGCATTAAGTGAAAGGGAGACAGTTAAAATGCTCCAAATTTACAAAGATATGGAACATTTCTGCTCTCTTCTTGGGCTGGGGAACTGTGTACAGCCCAGCGCCAATGGAGGCACCCTTCAGGTTTCTTTCTGTGCAGGAAGGTATACCTCCTGCACAGAAACAATTAAAAGAGCCATATTCCTCTTTCTATGTGTGCTGCAGAATGCAAAGCAAATGGAAAAAGGAAGTAACAAGGAGAACTAAAGATATTTCTCCTTGTTACGCCGCTGTCAGGTAGGCACATCATTTTGGCGCAAACCCAGGTTTTCAAGACTTTGTAAATCTAGGTTTGTGTCAAAATACATGGGTGGATGCATGGAAACACACATGCTCCACCAATGGAACGCGTACCTGACACAAAAAAACGCAAGGTATCACTATGCGCTGCGTTCTCTTTACTTCGTATATACTAAATCATGCAAAGCTACAATAAATGGATTTGCATGGCTTAGTAAATGCCAAAAATGATTTTGCATCAGAGCTGCTCTATAAAAGTGATGCAAACCCAATGCAAAATCATATTACATCTGGGCGTGCATTTTGTATTTACTTTAGAGGGCTTTGGGTCAGCCTCCTTCAATAATTAGCTTCTAATTCTCCGAAAACCTCAGCTATTGGCTTGAGACATCGTCATTCACATTGTGGATTGAAATTTCCATTTTATTTGTCTCATAATTTTTAGATTAGCTGTTTTAATGTGTCTTTTTGCTTCCATCGGATTGTATGAGAGACTATTTTACCAGGGAGTCAGGATAACAAAAGCGTTTACATAATGAATGCTACATGCATTTTTCAAATGTTTTTGGCTGCACTTTAGAACTACAGATATGGCATTTGCACCAGGTTCGTATACATACAAATGTCAAATCTATTCTCTTTGCCAATGCTCCTTTTTAAATAGGACATAATATTTCATTATATAACACAGTTTTGCCAAATATGTCTGCTTAAAAGCTATGTTTCATAAGCAGTTCCAAAGTGAATCTCATACCAATTGGTCTCAATTTATTTCCAGTTCAGATCCATAAAAAAATCCATCAACAATTCATACATAAAAAGTCATATTTACACATTAAAAGAAAAATACCGAGCATTAAAACGATATATTAAGATAAACCAACAATTAATATACAAATCTAGATGGTTGGTCCATGTAGCTATTAGATTAAAATCTTGTCATTTAACCAGACAACCTGTTTTGTGAAAATATTAGCGCAAAATATGCAAATCATTTACAGTATTTGAGAATTTGACTCTCATAAACCAGACTGCTTACACAACTTTAGACAAGGCATAGACAATAATAGGCCTGGTATCAGATTTACAAATTCCAAGTGCTTCCCAAAAATGCATGACACTGAAGTTTAAACATAGTACTTTAATCCATTTTAGTCTTGGCTGCTTGTATGCTGGGCAAAAAGTAATACATGTTCGTCCTTTTCGTAGCTAGTATTACATACAGGACACAAGCCAGACACAGAGCTGGGCACTCACCAACTACTCATGAAGGATGCCAGTGAGAGCATGCCCAGTCTGAACTGCACATACAATTTCCTGCAGATGCGGGTTTCAAGTAATCTAAAAAATTCTTCAAAATCGTAATCATTTTTTATATTTAGAAAAAAATGTGTTAGGCTCCCGAGTGTGGCTGAATTCATGAGTTTTTCCTGTGCACGCCAGAATCTTTCATTCACAATGGATGGTGCATTCAATGGAATTGATGCTGTGTTTGGCCAGTAATATCTCATGCTCAAGTTAACTAGTGATGCTTTAATGTACCTTAGCCAGGGGTTATGGGTCGCTTGAGTTCTACTGATGACATTGCGCAGCCCTGATCTGAAATGATCTAATTCATTTGTGGTCCAAATTCTGACCCAGTATAAAATAGGCCTCAGCTTGGCAAACTCAGTTATTGGCTTCAAGGCTAGATCTAAATGCAAAGGCAGAAGTGGAATGCTCTGCGGCAGCCTGAGCAGCGATCTTATGAAATTATTCTTTACAGTTGCAAGGACTCTGGCTCTGCAGTAGCCACACAATTCTGCTCCATAGAGTGGCCCTTTAAAAGCCTGTGCTCTGTAGATCTCCAAAGCCGGAGACACTGGGTAAGTTGAAGATCTCCTAATAAATTTAACTACGGAAGCAGCACTATGTTTTAGCAACAGCTTGCTCTTTTCAACTTGCTCACCCCAGTATTAGTGTCGGACCATTCGGATGCCGCCCCCAGAGTTATCTTACACCACATCAACCTCTTAAGGTTAAATACCATACATTTGACTTTTTAAGAAAGCCCATACTTGTTACAGAATAAGCCATATTTCTCCATCAGAATTGGAAGCCCTTTTTGCGTTATAGAGATTAGCAGGGTGTCATCAGCAAAAAAGCAGTGCTGGCACCTTTGCACCATCTATTATAGGTGAGTCATTCTCGCAATTTGACAAAAAAGCTATGCAGCCATTTATTAAAAGAAGAAATAGGGTTGGAGCTAGTCCACAGTCCTGGCGAACTCCTTTTTTAATTTCTATTTTTCCCAAACGTTTGCCATTAGGGCCACAACAGACCTTTGCAAAATGGTTGCAATGTAGGTGCCTGATGATGGTTAAAAGGTCAGGGGGGATTTTCAAGTCCAAAAGGGCCTTGTACAGCTTCTCGCTTGGTACCATATCAAACGCAGTTCATAAATCGACAAAAGTAAATATAAAGTACCCCTGCTCATGTTCACAATCTTTCACCTAATCAGCAAGAATAAAAAACCCTGACCAATAGTACTTGTTTAGGTATAAAACTGCCTGAAGTTGGTTAAAAATTTGATTTTCTGTCATCCAGGGGGTGAGTTTATCCAATATGTCTTTGCAGAATATCTTTTGGAGATTATTGATCAGACTAACCAGGCGATCGATAATTGCTTGGCACATTATGGGAACCCTTTTTAAAAAGAGGGACTATCTCTGCGCACTTACACATGTCTGGTAATGGGGCAGCCACCAGAATTGCACTGAATTAAACATTTATGAACAGCACCCATATGTCGGGGTCAGAGCGGAAGAGATCACTTGGAATCTTCTCCAGATCTGTGGCCTTTCCTAGTTTCTGTGCTTTGAGTGCAGTTGTAGTCTCAGCCATAGAAAAGCTGGTGGTGCATTGGGTACTGGGAATATTTTGGCATAAGCAGAATGTGTAGTAGTAGAGGGGGCTGCATCATCTGTATCTGCAGAATAGAGAGATCCAAATTGTGTTACCCACTCAGTAGCTAGGATATGTGCATCTGGTTTATTTTGTTCCCTCCTGCCCCCATGGGGCACCAGGTGTCAGAAATACTTTGGATCTTTATGTTTGGCTTTGCCCAGTTTTAGTCCAGCTGTACAGCTTTCTTATAGGATACCCAGGATGTCTTCATTTTCTCTCTTTTGCCTAGCTTGATGGCATTTACAAGGTTTGTTTTTTCGAGGCAACCGTTGGAATTGAACTACTCAGTTCTCTGCCATCTTGCCCCTCTCAGGATAGCTTTCACAAAGGACCCTCTGAGCTCTTTGGCGTGCACTGATTGATTTTAATACTGCCTCCCTAGTCTCTATAGTGGCCCATTTAACATTTTTCATGTTGTTTGTGATGCTTAAATTATTGCCCCCTGGAGTTAGGTCTGCCAGTAGATTATTTGTCAGTGGGCGTGTCATGTAAAGAATCAGAGAGTTATGGTCAATCTCATACTTTGGGGCTACATAGAAGTCAGCCATCTCACTCCGCATCTCTAGCTTAATACAAACAAAATCTAGGTGATTCCTATAAGACCCCCTTTTAAAAGTCGGGGATGGCTTGCTCTCCAAAACTGAGCGGCCATTTGCGGGCTTCCCAGATCGACGATGGCCCCCCTAAGAGCTTCAATCAACTCAGCAGCTAGACTCATTGCAGGCTCCAAAAGAAACAGTCACATCTCCCCTGACCTTAGAGCCCTCAACTGGCTACCTTTCGAAGCCAGAATTCAACTAAAAATAGCATGTATGACGCACAAGGCCATACATCACAATACCCCGAGTTATCTGGCACAGAAATTGGTGTTTTCTTGTGGCAACAGATCCTCCAGGAGTGCCAGTAACCTTCTACTGAAACCACAACGATTTGCCAAGAAGAAAACATACAACCGGGCCTTTTCGGGGATGGCTCCCAGGATTTGGAATGAACTGCCCCCAGAAACCAGACTGAATCCCTCTACTGTATCTTTCAAAAAAGAAGTGAAATCTATTCTCTTGTCTAAATTCACATGAACTATGTATATAACTTGTAATACTATTGCTGGTGTGTACTGAACATAATTATATCTCTCAATACCTGTTTTGTTTCCTTTATCTGCATGTAAAGCGATCTGATACCCGCAAGAGTCTTGTCCGCGCTATATAAAACCTTCAAAATTAATAAATAAATAAAAATTACATGCACGGAGACCATGCGACAAGGCAATATCAATGATTTGTAAGGCCGCCTCTGACAGATGTTTCACTGGGATGTCCCAAGGCATGTCCTCCTCGCTCGCTAAATCACTGGAATGTGTAGAAGGTTCAAAGCAGACATTAAAATCTCCCCCTACAATAATTGCACATTCACTGCTATCCAATTTTAGCAAGTTATCAAGGCGATTTAAAATGGCAGATTAAGCAACCTTATTGGTGGTTCTATTACATACATTAAATAGAAGTATAGGACTATCATTTTGTAGGAATAGCTTTACAGCAGGTATATCCTGACATGAACAGAAAATGTTCTTAATTGTGCACTGAAGCAATGCTTTTACCCATATACATACGGCAGCAGCAGCTCGGCCAGCGGGAGAGTTTCTTGCCATAATTTGAAAACCTCTGAAACCTGGTCTACATACACAGGTGGTGATCCAAGTCTCTTGTATCAAGCATACATCTAAGGTGTCGATAAAAGAGCCCTAGTCATTATCAGAGAGTTTGGTTATGAAGCCTGCAAAGTCCCAGGAGGCTACCAAGAAGTTTCTGGATCTAGGGGCTTCTGGTGGCACTGGGACTTCTAGCACACGTGTTTTGGCCGAGAAGGTTCATGGAGGATCGGTTTGGCCACTACAGGGGCAGGCTGAGATAGAAAAACAATGGGTCATAGGGTTTAAAAACCTATTTAGTGAGGGGGTTGTAATAATAGTAGAAAACGTTGTATTCTAATTTTCATGCTTTTTACTAAATAAAACGTCTCAGTTTGGATTTGAAACCCTAATCGGGTGAGAACCAGCTGGTGGTAGGTGGTAATTTGAGATGGTCTTTGAATCTCATTTCATATTCCAGTGCTTCATAGTCCTGCTCACTACTCAAAGGTCTGAATTCTCTGCAGCAGCAAATCATGTATGTGCCAATCGGAGAATCGTGTCCCGCTGCTTTCAGGTGTTAAAGAAGGTCCAGATGAAACTTCCAATATGCTGGTGTAATATTGCATATTTTGATGAATTCCAATCAGCCATAGTTTAAAGAGCGCAGGAATCCTCAGTGCATTTGACCCTAAGAGCAGCCTCTACCTCCCAGTGAGCGCTGTCCTTCTGCTAAGAATCAGCTAGGGTTAAAACCATACATGCAAAACTTTTTATTTCCAGGAGTCTGCACTTTCTCTAAGAAATGCTTTTTAAATGCTGCCTTATATGAACGTTGTGAATTGAGAGGAATATGATTACAACAATATTTTGTATAAATCACTTACAGGTTTATAGCTCTAACATAATTGGTATTACTATTGCATACTCCTCTCAGTGACCTCAGAAGTATGCAACACTGAGCAAACACAAGGAGATGATGGACGGAGCGCTAAAGCTTTTCAGACACTCACCCCCAGTCACAGATCTGGGTTGAATCCATCATCATTCTTTAGCTCACTTCACCACCCCAGTTCAGACCCAGCCATATGCAAATCAGTCTTGACTCTGTTCCTCATGGGAACAGTACAGCCCGAACTTCCAAGCCACGTCTTCCCAGGACCAGAAACAAGCATCCTGGGACCGGTTTCAGGATAACACCCCCTCATCAGCCAGGCTAGCTTGAATCCAGTGGCAAAGTGAGCAAGGGGCCCACATCTGGGCATACCCTGCCAACTTAGGGTGAACAAAGCAAACACAAGGATATGATCGACGGAGCACTGAAACTTTTCAGACACTCACCCCCGTCACAGATCTGGGTTGAATCCATCATCGTTCTTTAGCTCACTTTGCCACCCCAGTTCAGATCCAGCCACATGCAAATTTGTCTTGACCAAGTTCCTCATGGGAACAGTCCAGCCCGAACTGCCAAGCCAGGATGCAAAACTGAGTCACAATTGCTGAATTTTGAACCTCCGGCCAGAGGTTACTCACAGATTTCTGCAGCTGCAACATTAACTCACGAATATGAAATGTGGGAATTTCTCAATACAATGTAATGTAAAAAAGATGACATACTTTACACAGTCTCACAGTCTTTAGCTGTGCACATACCATAGCATAATGTTTTGATATTCTAGTTGACCCAGGGTCTTCCACCGCACAGGCTGTGAAAATCTCACTGCTTTTCATATTCACTGCCACAATGATGAGATTTCAGCATCAAAATGATTGTCTCCATTGCAGCAAGAGCCAATTTGTGAGAAACACCTTTGGGAACTTCCTGACAATATCCTTGTAGGATGCTTGAAGTTCAATAAGTCAATGTAGGGACTAGAAATGTACCCCTAAACTATGGATTCATTGTTAGCTCCCACTCTCTCGGGTATGGTGGGGGATGTTTACCAATATGTTAGGCATGCTAGACTCACCTTTTTATGAAAAAGTTTACTACCCTTTCCATGGCAATCTTTCACAGTACTCACAAGGCCAATCATGCTGCCATTATTGAAGGCCACCATTAGAATCAATGGGGTAACCCAAACAAAAAGTCCAAGGACCTGGGTGTCAATGTGATACAAAAAACAGTGGTCCTAGACCAATCTCTCAAGAAATTAATAACAATTAATACTTTTCTAGTCGATAAACATTTTGGAGCATTCAAAAACTTAGCTCGTGGTTACAAGAACCCATTTGTATTTAACAATATAAGATGTGCAACAACCAATTATTTCAAAATGACAAAGTGTGTTTATTTCATTATACAAAACTCAATTTTGATGCCAGATAGATTCAGAGAAAAACAAATGGTTTCTTGTAACCGAGGGCAATTATTGAAGGGGCAGCTGAACCAGTATCATCTTTTGTGTAGTGTGCACAGCATATTGACATAGGACTCAAGGTGCCTCCTCTGGTGGGTCGTCTACCTTCAATTTACCTCCAGTTAGGGTGGGTCTACCACTCAATTTGCCTATGAAGATATGCAGGAATTTTGAATTTTCCTCCTTTGTTGACCTCTTCTAAATCAGGCTCACTGCCTTTGTGAGCTGACAAATAATAATAATAATAATAATAAAGACATATATACAGCGCACAGCTACCTCAGCTGAGGTGTTCCGGTGCTAGAGCGGAAAACAACAGAGCAGAGCGAGCGGAGTGCTAATCCCTATGCTTGAACAGCCAGGTCTTCAAAGCCTTTCTGAACTCCAGTTCAGAGTTCAGCACACGTAGGTGAAGAGGCAAGTCATTCCAGCGTTTGGAGGCTCCCACCTCAAATGATCTGCCCCCTAGCCTTGTTTTGGCAAAGCGGGGGACGGCGAGGTAGCGTTTATGGTTGGACCTCAGGGATCTACTCTACTGGTAAGGACAAAGTCTCTTCCTCAGATAGTTAGGGCCTCTGCCCTGGTAGGCCCGAAATGCGAACGTGAGGGCCTTGAATTCAATTCTCTTGGCGACTGGGAGCCAATGTAGTTGTCTGAGGTGAGGAGAGATATGCTGGCGGCAGCGTTCTGCACTATCTGAAGCCTTCTGATCAAGCCAGTAGGCAGGCCCAGATATAGTCTGTTGGCATAGTCAAGGTGCGAGGTGACCAAGGCATGCACTACAGTTCTCCGGGATTCCTATGGCAGAAAGTCGATGAATTTTCTAATAGTTTTCATCTTACCAAAGCAGGCTGCAGACACTTGCTGGACATGGGCCGAAAGGGACAGGTCTTTGTCCCAACGGACACCAAGGTTCTTAACCGAATCCTTAGGGACTGGAGGAGCCCCGAGTTCTGCAGGCCACCACAGGACTGCCGGGTGAAGCGCAGCTTGGTTGAAAAATAAAACCTCTATTTTATCGGCATTGAGCTTTAAAAAGTTATTGTTCATCCAGATGGCAATGCTTTTAAGACAGTCTCTGAAAGAGTTAAAGACTGACGACGACACATCTCTGAAGGAAAACATCAGTTGGGAGTCATCCGCGTAGGATATCACCTTGACCCCCATTTTTGCGATGAGATCCGCCAATGGTGTCAGATAGATGTTAAAGAGTAGTGGGCTTAGGGAAGAGCCCTGAGGCACCCCCCATTTGAGTGGTTTCGCGGTGGAGGTGAAGGGGTGGAGAAACACTTGTTGGTCTCGGCCATGGAGGTAGGAAGCAATCCAAGCCAGCGCCGTCCCTCGGATGACTATTTGCTTAAGTCTGTCAAGCAGGATGGGGTGAGACGCCGTGTCAAACGCTGCCGACAAATTGAGGAGTACCAGCATGGCCGCGGAGCCCCCGTCGACCGCCCAGCGGATGGAATCAGCCACTTCAATCAGTGCTGATTCAGTGCTGTAGCCAGTGCGGAAGCCGGACTGTGAGTCATGCAGCAGCTCATTGGTTTCTACAAAGGCAGCCAACTGCTGATGAGCCAGTTTTTCCAGGATTTTAGTGGGGGCAGAGAGTAGAGAGATGGGCCTAAAATTACTGGCAACTTTGGGGTCCGCATTCGGCTTCTTCAGGATAGGAAGTAGGAAAGCATGTTTCCAGGCGGAGGGAAAAATCCCTAACCTAAGTGAGGAATTCCAGATGGAGTTGAGGGTCGGGTTGAGCCACTCGGCTAGCAAACTATATTGTTGAGCTGGCCAGGGATCTCCCGGTGACCCGGATTTTCATTACCGAAGTTCCACGATCGATGCCTCAAGGGGGACCATGGCGAATTCGGTGAACACCGGCTGGTTCTGGGCAAGGCCGCAAGAGTTGTCCTCCGCACTGAGGCAGGGAGACGCAGGGAAGAAGGCATAGATCTGTGAGATTTTATCCTCAAAAAAGTTTGAAAGGCTGTTGCACAGTTCCAAGGAAGGAATAGCTTGGTGCATAAGCGCCGTGGGGTTAGTAAAGGATTTCACCATCCTGAATATTTCCCTAGAGGAATTACTAGCACCCGCGATGCGGGCAGCCAGGAAATCTCTTCTTTTGTTGTTGAGTAGTTTATAATATTCTTTCAGCACTACTCTGTACATAATTTTGGCCTCAAGGGAGTATGACTTTATCCACTCGCGCTCCAGTTTTTTGCAGTCGCTTTTTTTTAGCTCTGATGTCCTCGGAGAACCAAGGAGCGGAGGGGGAAGCTCTGAAGGAGCTGACGGGTCTCTGTGGAGCGATTTTTTCGAGTGCTTCCGTGACCCAAGCATTCAAGATCGCAATGCTGTCATCAGGGTTATTTGAAAAGGGGGGCTCAGAGTCCTTTAGGAGAGGGCCTAAAGACTCCGGTGAGACCCTGCTCCAGTTCCTTCTAGTTTCCTTAGGGGGAGCAGTGACCCTGGCTGTGGCCTTCAGATGCAGCTGGAAGGAGACCAAGTAATGGTCCGACCAGATCACCTGTGTGGGTTTATTCACTTTAACCTCCTGCAGATTAGAGCAAATGAGGTCAAGCGTGTGGTCCGCTTTGTGAGTTGGGGCAGAAACCAGTTGGATCAGGTTAAAGCCGGCAAGCGACGAAATGAAGTTTTGCGCTATGCGAACAGGATGGGTCATCAGCATGCAAATTAAGGTCACCTAGGACCGTGAAGCTCGAGTAGCAGGTAGAAGCTTGGGCGATATAGTCTGCCAAAATAGGTGTGGAGCTGTGGCAGCAGCACAGGGGCCAGTAGAGGAGGAGCCCTGCGAAGGAGGCAGTGGGGGACAATTTTATACAGAAAGGGAGTCCTTCAATACTTCCTATCTGACCAAAATTGGTTGTGGTCGTTTCCCAAGTGTCTTTATGGATAATCGCCACACCACCCCCCAGTCTGTTGTTCCTCCCATTAGCACAGACTATGCTATAGCCCTGGGGGATGGCTAAGGTTGGTGCCAGATTGGTGTCTTTGCGCAACCAAGTCTCAGTGAGAAACATAAGGTCTCAATCATTGTCAACAAGGGATTGGTGTATATCAAGTGCGTGTTTGGGCAGCGATCTACAATTGATAAGACAGGCTTTTTAATCAGTGGACCTTGGCGGCCTAGGAGGGGCATGACCCGTCTCTTTAGCTTCCCGATTAGCGGGGCTGGGACTGAGGGTAAAGTTACAACAAGGGCAGCAAAAGGGCCTGCCCCCCTCTCCTAGTAAATGCAAAAACAACAGTTGATGGACAGAATGCAGAACAATGTCATACATTCACCCCAGTACAGAGATTTGGGCCTAAATCCATCATTTTTTTGCTCACCATGCCATTCCAGTTTGAACCCAGCCATATGCAAATCAGTCTTGACCCTGTGCCTCATGGGAACAGTCCAGCCCGAACTGCCAAGCCAGGTCCTCCCTGGACTAGAAACAAGCATCCTAGGACCAGAGTCAGGGTTTCACCCCTCTTCAGCCAGGATAGCTTGATTCCAGTGGCATGGAGAGCACGGGACCCACGTCTGGGCATATCGGTGACACTCGGGGTGACAAATGCAAAAACAACAGTTGATGGACAGAATGCAGAAAAATGTCATACATTCACCCCAGTACAGAGATCTGGGCTTAAATCCATCGTTTTTTTGCTCACCATGTCATTCCAGTTTGAACCCAGCCATATGCAAATCAGTCTTGACCCTGTGCCTCATGGGAACAGTCCAGCCCGAACTGCCAAGCCAGGTCCTCCCTGGACTGGAAACAAGCATCCTAGGACCGGTTTCGGGGTTTCACCCTCTTCAGCCAGGATAGCTTGATTCCAGTGGCATGGAGAGCACGGGACCCACGTCTGGGCATACCCGTCCCACTTGGGGTGACAAATGCAAAAACAACAATTGATGGACAGAATGCAGAACAATGTCATACATTCACCCCAGTACAGAGATCTGGGCCTAAATCCATCGTTTATTTGCTCACCATGCCATTCCAGTTTGAACCCAGCCATATGAAAATCAGTCTTGACCCTGTGCCTCATGGGAACAGTCCAGCCCGAACTGCCAAGCCAGGTCCTCCTGGACTGGAAACAAGCATCCTAGGACCGGTTTCAGGGTTTCACCCTCTTCAGCCAGGATAGCTTGATTCCAGTGGCATGGAGAGCATGGGACCCACGTCTGGGCATACCCGTCCCACTCGGGGTGACAAGTGCAAAACAACAGTTGATGGACAGAATGCAGAACAATGTCATACATTCACCCCAGTACAGAGATCTGGGCCTAAATCCATCGTTTTTTTGCTCACCATGCCATTCCAGTTTGAACCCCACTGGATTCAAGCTATCCTGGCTGAAGAGGGGTGAAACCCCGAAACCGGTCCTAGGATGCTTGTTTCCGGTCCAGGGAGGACCTGGCTTGGCAGTTCGGGCTGGACTGTTCCCATGAGGCACAGGGTCAAGACTGATTTTCATATGGCCAGGTCTAAACTGGGGTGGCATGGTGAGCAAAAGAATGATGGATTTAACCCAGATCTCTTGACTGGGGGTGAATGTTTTGATTTGTTCTGCATTCCGTCCATCAATTGTGTGTCTTTTGCTTTCTCCCCCTAAGTGCGCCGGGTATGCCCAGACGTGGGTCCCGGGCTCACTGTGCCACTGGCTTCAAGCTATCCTGGCTGAAGAGGGGTGAAACCCCAAAACCGGTCCTAGGATGCTTGTTTCCGGTCCAGGGAGGACCTGGCTTGGCAGTTCGGGCTGGACTGTTCCCATGAGGCACAGGGTCAAGACTGATTTGCATATGGCCAGGTCTAAACTGGGGTGGCATGGTGAGCAAAAGAATGATGGATTTAACCCAGATCTCTTGACTGGGGGTGAATGTTTTGATTTGTTCTGCATTCCGTCCATCAATTGTGTGTCTTTTGCTTTCTCGCCCTAAGTGCGCCGGGTATGCCCAGACGTGGGTCCCGGGCTCACTGTGCCACTGGATTCAAGCTATCCTGGCTGAAGAGGGGTGAAACCCCGAAACCGGTCCTAGGATGCTTGTTTCCGGTCCAGGGAGAACCTGGCTTGGCAGTTCGGGCTGGACTGTTCCCATGAGGCACAGGGTCAAGACTGATTTGCATATGGCCAGGTCTAAACTGGGGTGGCGTGGTGAGCAAAAGAATGATGGATTTAACCCAGATCTCTTGACTGGGGGTGAATATTTTGTTTTGTTCTGCGTCCATCAATTGTGTGTCTTTTGCTTTCTCGCCCTAAGTGCGCCGGGTATGCCCAGACGTGGGTCCTGGGCTCACTGTGCCACTGGAATCAAGCTATCCTGGCTGAAGAGGGGTGAAACCCCGAAACCAGTTCTAGGATGCTTGTTTCCGGTCCAGGGAGGACCTGGCTTGGCAGTTCGGGCTGGACTGTTCCCATGAGGCACAGGTTTTAGACTGATTTGCATATGGCCAGGTCTAAACTGGGGTGGCACGGTGAGCAAAAGAATGATGGATTTAACCCAGATCTCTTGACTGGGGGTGAATGTTTTGATTTGTTCTGCATTCCGTCCATCAATTGTGTGTCTTTTGCTCCCCTCTCCTAGTAAGGCATACGCAGAGCCAGGGCAAGTAGTGGGCCTAGTAGCTCATCTCTGCCCCAACCTACCGTACAGTCTGCCGCAATTTGGGCAGCATGACTGGCGCTGGCCGCATGCCGGACGCGGACGGGCGCAGACGGCTTGCCTTTGGTGCACCTTCTAACTTGAAATCGATCTTGCATCTTTGACTTTTCTTGCTTTCACCCCAGTCATTCCAATTCAAAGCAAGATCAAGATAGACTTGTGGCTGAAGCTTCTAAATCTGAATCAAACTTTGTATATTTTCAAATAGCTTTATTGTTTTTTTTCTTCTTGCAGCAACTTGTTCCTGCCTTCCCAAACGTGATACATTTCAAAGTTCTGATTTCATGGTTATTTTATATTATGGATGTCTTATTTTCCAGATGTTGCAAACATGTTTGTTTCTGATGTGCAAGGCCTAAGTCCCTGAAAGTGTTTCAAAATATGTCCGAATGGCACACAATCTTCCAATATAATCTTCTTGACCAACATAGTCTAACCATCTATGGTTATGATTTTATTTTAGGTGATCTGAACATTTAGGCAGAAGTACCTTCCAGTTCCTTTAGCCTGACTAGGATTAAAGATGTGGATTCTCTAGGTAATTTTCAACTGCTTAATAAGCCAACTCATGAGGGTGCCCATATTGTCAACCTACTTTTTTATCTTGAACCTCAGATCCATCTCATTGGGCTCCAACGGTTTCCTGAACCAACCACAACCTAATCCATTTCCACCCTGATTGTGAATGAGTCAACAAACCTAAACATTCTCTGGAAATTGGCAAGTCACCTTTTGGAGATACTTGAACAAAATGTACCAACGTATTTACTCTATTGCTACTTGAAATGTCCTAGCCACACCTAGAAACACTTGGTGACAATCTTGATCACCTAATTCTCAGGTACCTAAGGATCTTGACACTCGGGCTCCCATTCCCACAGGAAATGTATGCCCTTTGAAGACCAATCTAGGCATACCAATAACCTCTACCAACTGAAACAAACAGGTATATCACTGAAGAGAATCTGAATTAAAACCAAATAACTGTCAGATGACATAGGTATCAGATACATTCCAAAGGCTTTATATCAGCATCAGCATGTTTCGGGAGCAAAGAAGGAATCCTTCCAGACCTGCATTGCTGAATCTTTAAACTCATCCAAAAAACTGTCTGAATCTGAAAATAGATGGTGTCTCTTTGTCAGTAAGCATGCTGGTCCCATCATCAAAGCAATGTGACAATTAGCTTTCATGCCTTAGCATCTAATAAATTCATAGGATTCACTTTCCCCTGGTTATTCCACAAGCAATGAAGCTTTGCCCTTGTGCTCCTTCCCCCTAGTTGCGCAACCCCTCTCTTTCAGTTTATGATTTACTCAGCTTAAGTAATATGTTGACCTCCTTCAAAAAACTGTCCCCTTCTTGGGACACCTACACAGTCAAAGCAATCAACCAGAGCTGCCCAGCACTACTTACACTAATCATCACAAGCAAAATCAATATCTTTGTCTCCAGTGGAGCCATTTTTTGGGAGCTCAAACATGTATTTATCACTCGTACCATATGAAAACCTACTGCATAGGTCCAGTCACCTGGACTGGAACAGCCTCTTAAGTGATTTTCAGTTTGGCTTTAGAACATGTGGAGACCATCTTAGTAAACATATAGGAAGAGCTACTCAATTTCCAGCACCAAGGTTATCCCTGGGTTTTGATCCAGTTTGACCTTAAGATACCTTCAACACAATCAACCAACAGTTGTTAATAGAAAGGTTGTCCACAATGGCAGGCTTGACAGGAATAGTGAATTTCTGTTTTGCTTCTTTCCTTCAAAACCACATCCACCTATTACTCTCCAGAATACCCACCATCAATTGAGATGGTCCTCAGAGCTCTGTCAGGGACCCCTCACTGGCGTCTTAGACTCACATAAGATTGTATGTGTGCCAATGATATATAGCTCAATTTCAATGTTGAAAATAAACCCGGCAACTGCCACAAATTTTCCCGTTGCCTTTCGCAGGTTTACTGATGGATGCAGGAAACTTTTTCAACCTGAATAGTGCAAAAACTGAAATGGTGCACCTAGACTCAGTCAATCCAGCTCTCTTCATTTTATTCTGATGACCTGACTTGCTGACCGGAGCACTCTTCCAACACCATGGAAAAAGCACCAAATTTAGGAGTGTTCTTTTGTTTGAATATTTTTATTGACATATTATCAACAATATTGTAAACGTCAAGTAAACCAGGTACAGCATAGATGCATATTTTTAACAATAGAATCGTACTATATAACAGTGTGTTATTGTTAACCCACAGACAATATCATCTTTAAAACAGCATTTCTGCCGCCGCTCTCATATTATCACTCTAATTCTCACTGAGGTCCTGATGTGTTTGAATTACAGCAACTGCCTGTACACCAGGCTCCAAAACTATGTTACGTCTCTGTTCTTTGATCTGACATGAAAAGTGCATGACACACCAGTCCAGAATTTTTTCCATTTGCTCCCTCTAAAATAAATGTTGACGTTCAAAACTCTTTGGGGCATATTCTCAAGGACTCATCGCCGATTTATCTGCACTTTAGCGCCGCAAAAGTGGCGATAGATTTATCGCCCTATACTCAAGCTGGTGCAAACGGCCGATATCGCCAGTTTTCCAGCGATAGCTGCCGCAAAAAACATAGCCACGGATGAGTGCGACAACTAACGCTAATGATATGCAGAGTAGGCGTTCCCGTGCAAAAACACACGAAAACACCACTTCGCGATATTCACAATGACCAGTCAGATCTGCGATGAGAACCAAGAACAGGCGATAAGGCGCGTTAGCAGCAGGGATTTAACACCTGCCTTTTACTGGTGTTAAGCAGAACGACCAACTGCAGTAGAAAGGGAGCCCAGCCCAGAGCCACATCTGAAGACCAACAGATGCCATGGAGACACTGATCATGCAGCTCGGAGACCCAAGAGGGCCACAACACCCACCGCCACCACCCCCAGGACCCCCTCCCTCCGGCCCCCCCCGGACTACCACCGAGGCAGCGTAGGACAAGACAGCGGACCGTCCGAAAACGGCATGGCCCCTCAGCCACACAAGTGCAGAATGTGGGGAGAGGCGGGAACCAAGTATGTGTGAAGGAGGCAACTCACCCATGAAGAAGAATGTACACAATGCCAAGTGTGGCGGTGATGTGCTGGACAGACCACAGAATGCAGAGCACAGACATGTCCATGTGGACATACACTGCTGGTGTGTGTAGTGTTGTGGACAGTGGATGCAACCATGTCACCTCAGGCAGTGGGGAAGACCTTGGACATGTAGCTGTGCCGTCCCCCCCGGTAAGCGTAAGCGCAGTGGGCTTGGCCGGCGTACGCCACTTCAGCGTAGGAGTGCTGATAAAAAGGCCGGGACCCTGGGCGTGGTTCTCTTCCGTGATGGGCAACGCGTATGCCAGGGCGGCGCACCTCACCCTGCCACGAGTCCGCCGCCCTGACCTCCAGACTCCGCGACACAGGCCCCCAGCGCATCCAGTGGCACAGCAACACAGAGTCATGTGTGTGCCGGATACTGCCTTAGTCCTACACTGCGGTCAGCAGGCCCCACAATTCAAATCGTGCCACATTTCTGTTAATGGAGGAAACCACTAGTCAACAGACATTGCCCCCAGTGCGGCCCGCCCGGATGACGCATCATCGTTGGCTGCACACCCGCTGAGCGCTCCAGGTGCCACCAACTCAGTGCACCACAAGTCATCATTATGTGGCTGTGGGCCCTTTCTGACCGCTGCCTCCGGCCTACACCGCGGTCAGCAGGTCCCCCAAGTCAAATGATGCATCATCGTTGGCTGTGCACCTGCTGAGCGCTCCAGGTGCCACTGACCCTGTGCAACACAAGCCGATGACACGTGGCAATATTGAGGCAGAATTCAGTAGGTGAAAAACATTGCACCCAATGCGGCCCGCACGGACGGCGCATCGTCGTTGGCTGTGCACCTGCTGAGCGCTCCAGGTGCCACTGACCCTGTGCAACACAAGCCGACGACACATGGATGTGGGCCCTTGCTGACCGCTGCCTCCGGCCTACACTGCGGTCAGCAGGTCCCCCAAGTCAAACGACGCATCATCGTTGGCTGTGCACCTGCTGAGCGCTCCAGGTGCCACTGACCCTGTGCAACACAAGCCAACAACAACTGGATGTGGGCCCTTGCTGACCGCTGCCTCCGGCCTACACTGCGGTCAGCAGGGCTTGCTAATCAAATTGAGTCTTGATTCATTTATGGCAGAGTCCAGTAGGCCACAGACATTGCTACCAGGGCGGGCCGCCCTGACGACGCATCAGCGCAGGCCGCGCACCCGCCGAGCGCTCCAGGTGCCAGTAACTCAGTGCACCACAAGTCATCGTCACGTGGCTGTGTGCCCTTTCTTACCGCTGTCTCCGGCCTTCACTGCGGTCAGCAGGGCTCGCAAACCAAATCCAATCCTGACATGCAAGGACACGCCATCATCGCTGGGACCACCTCGAACCAACAACTACCAGAGTCAGAGGAGTGTCACAGCCAGGCCATCTAATTGCTCACACCTGTCTTGGATGCCATCATCAGCTTGATCCCCTGCTCAGCTCTTCAGGTGCCACTAACTCAGTGCACCACAACACATGGACCCTTCATGATTGAGGTTTGTGCTGTGGACAGCGGACGCAACAATGTCACCTCAGGCAGTGGGGAAGACCTGGGACGATGATGATGAAGATGAGGCAGGTGTACCACACCCCACTGCAGCTGCAGCAGGAATATCCCGAAGGGACCAAATCATTAACAATTCCTTCACATGAGCACGCTCAGCTCTGGTGCCCCTACCTCAGTGCACTGCAAGTCATGGACCCTTTATGATTGAATCTGTGAGTGTGATCCGATGATCACTGTTCTAGTTGTTGCCAGCACCAACCACTCCCTGAGGGCTGGTTTACACCCACCCCACTCCCATCCAGCACAGGCGTCACTGGGCATGTGACCCTGGTAATAAAAAGGGGCCTGGCGCACGTGCCCGTAGCCAGTTCCACTATCTATCTAAGTGTGTCCGTGTGGTCATTATGTATGCATGATGGGCCAGGGCCCTACCACATTACATTGTGCTGTGGACAGCGGACGCAACCATGCCACCTCAGGCAGTGGGGAAGACCCTGGACATGTAGCTGTGCCGTCCCCCCCTGTAAGCGTAAGCGGAGTGGGCTGGGCCAGCGTACGCCAAGCCAGCGTAGGGTTGTGAAGGATTTGCCCGGGGCTCTGGGCGTGGTTCAGTTCTGGCCTGGACAAGGAAGTAACTAATGCGTGTGTCTCTGTTGTAGTGTCGGCGCCACCCAGACCGCAATCGACAATGTTGCAATGTAGCATGCACCCGGAGGGCGGGCTCGCACGAACGGGGAAATGAAGGAGCGCAAGACCGCTCGGGGTCTTGGCTCATACATGCCAAGTGTTGTGTGTATCTGTATTGCCGCAGCATGAGCCAAATGCCTAGCCTTAACCACAGCGCAAGTTCAGCCAGGCATGAACTCTACTTCTGTGTCCGCCCTATCCTTCCCACAGGCCTACACTCACGTGGCCGCCCACCTCCAACGGCCAACATCACAGTGTCGTTGTCAGGCTTGTGGACATGCGCAGACAGGCATGACAATGGTGTGCCGTAGGAGTGCCAGTGATGCAACCGCGCAGTGCGCCCAAGTAAATAGGCTCGGGGGGAGGGAGGAGCAACGGTGAGGCAATGTAACACACAGTGATGCCGCTCATTTGCCACATGCAAGACATGTCAAACATGAATCCCAAAGTCGCACACATCCCACCCCACCCCCAACAAGCCACTTCACAGTACCTGAATGCAAGCAGATGAGAAACTAACATTAGGGATGAATGCTCCTTTGTCTGTGCTGTCAGGCGGAAGCACATCTGCACCTCCGACCTCAGAATTACATGTGCCCGGTACCCCCTGACAGATACTGTAGCAGCTGATGACGACTCCCACACTACGCACAGCCCAACGAGAGACCAACGTATACACATCCCACACACAGAAGTCCTTGCTCGAAGTTATCTTGCATGGAATGGCCTTCACACTTACTCCCACATTAACCCAGGAGTACAACCGTTGCACACTAAAACAACTCATTGCTCCGAGCTGTGGCATTTCATCCACAGAACTGGCGCAGGTCAGAACAGTGCCGCTTCAACCAGAGCCACTAACGCAATGGCAGACCATCACGGACACTTGCACAACCCCTGTCAGGTGGAACTGTACCGTGCACATATGCTGCATTTACTGGGGGCACTGCCATTGGTAGTGCTGCGGATCAGTTACCGGCTGAGCTTCCGCCTTGCCAACATCACCTGCGTGTAGCCTGTGTTGCATTGTCACTCGTGCATATTCGAGTGGCCCATGGATGTCTGCCTATCCAACAGGACGGTAGCCGAACTGGATTTCGACATGTGTGTGTGCCCCCTGTTGGCCCACGACCATGAGTGTCACCGTGACACCCGTCTATGGGATGCCTGGATACTTGGCATACATGCTGGCAGCTGGACCTGGGAGATTGCAGAACTCCTTGTGTGCATTGAGCAAATTGAGCCGCTCCCCTATTGGGCTGTAGTGCTAATTGGTGAAAGGGGGTGGACGCAACACATCTGTCCGGACCTGCTAATGGTTAGCCTCGCCGTCCTATTTGATGAAGTCGATGACGACCTCATGTTGGAAATAATTGACTACGAGGCTGCACTAGCTTTCATGGACGTGAACTACGTACCTGCAGACACGACAGTTTGGAACACATTGCACATGTCCCGACAATTAGTTGGAACTTGGGGTTCTGGTCACATCTCCCACGGCGACAGTGGACATGTCTGCATTCGCCTGGACTCCGAATGCATGAGCAGACAACAACGTGGGTTAACACACACCTGTGAAAGGTCAGGCACTCCCCCGGAGTGGACAGCGGCGCTTGGCAGCGTTCCACGTTCTGACATACTGCTGCATTGGTCTGCATGTTGTGGCACTTATCTTGGCCGTACTGACACGCACATGCTAATAAAGTCTACGCACCTTCACTTGTATTCAACTGTGATGAGTGTTGATTTGTATGACAATGTGTGTCTCACTGCCTATCTGGGTCACGGCCATACATGCATTACTACACCATCAGGGATGTGGGGTTGTACTAGTACATCATCATCTCACAGTTTCCAGCTATGCCACATGCGAATGGCCATTTTCCACACACAAGTGTCAGCAGTTGTGTCCTCTGTTCTGTTGTGCTGGTGTTGCTGTTTGTTCAACATTGTTGTAAATGTTGCGGTGCTCTGGATCTTATGTGTGTGTGCAGCATTGTAGGTGAGTTGCCCCTTCAGCTCTGATTTGGCTGGCCCTTATCCCTTTCAGGCGGTGTGTCTTTCAGTTCTGTGCTTATGCAGTGCTGTGATGTTGCAGACTTGGGTAACTTGGGCTCTTGGTTGGTGTTGTGACTCTTGGCCATGGTTTGTCCGCAGATGTGCTCTACTTCATTGTGCATGTGTGCCATTGTGCCCATCTCCCCCCGTCCCCCCAGTCCCTGGTGGTTACTCACCCTGTTGCTGTTGTGTCGGGTCATGTTGAGCTGTGTCCGGTCCCCCGATTCCTGCCACCGTCTCCACACTGATGACTGTGGTCACCATTTCCTCCATCTCATCCAGCTCCTCCTGTGGTGCTGGTCTCCCACCTCAAGTCTGCATTGCTGCCTTCTGGTTGTCTGCGAGTTTCTGCTTGGGTCTTGCACATCACATCATTCCAGCACCTCTTGAGCTCGTCCATTGTCCTCCTCAGCGCTCCGACTACATTCGCTTTGCCACTGTATTTTTTGTTGCCAATGACACAGTGGAGGTGACGTACAGTTGTTGATGGTGTTCTATCACCTCCGTGATCAGGATCCTGTTTTCCTGTGGACTGAGCCGCGTCTTCCTCTTCTTCTTCTCCTTGCCCTTCCCTGACCCCGAGGTCCCAGGCTGGTCCTCCGTGGGGCTTGTGGGGTTCTGGTTGTCCTCTGTGCTTGCTCCGGCTACCTCCATGGTGCTTCGCAGTTGTTTGTGTTTTGTTTGTGTTTTGTGTTGCCGCTTTTATTGTGCTTTTTGCAGCCTGACTTGTGGGACTTGCAGGCCTGGCGCTGCTTCTCGGTGGATTTTTATCGCGGTTGAGCCCATTGCAACTTTTTTCGCGTTCGGGTTTGGATTTTCATCGCCGTCCCGGTAGTGTTATCGCGGACATTTGCCGCATTATCGTGGTACTATCGCATGTTACCGCCGTGTTGTGAATGCCACGTTAACACGGGGTTATTTTCCCGCAATAGACGGCGATATGTAAACTTGCGTTAACCTATTTTGGCGATGTTTATCGCACGTTCTTGTGAATATCCCCCTTTGCTTTCTACACAACGTACTCCATGGAAATTTAGTACATTTACCTTGTGTTTCTGCTTGGCTTTTATCTTAGGATTAGAAGTCACAGACATGTCTACTGGTGTCTTTTGTTTAGCAAACCAATGAAATCGAAGAAATATGGTGGTTGATCTTCTAATGCTCAGTGCTCCTGCCTGGAAATTCCCTATGTTTACAGCTGAGATCGGAATATGACTCTTTGATGTTCAGAATGTCCTTAAAGATACACCTCTTCACCTTGGCATTTGAATAATTCTGCTTGGTTAAATGGAGAACTCGTGCTTTTCTTCAAAGCATTGTTTCATTTGAACTTTTGGGGGCCATACTTGACTGTCAGAACTTGTATCCTCCAGCCTTACCAGTAAACTGACGTGTTTACCACCACCATATTACTGCAAGTGTACTGTTTGGTTCCCTTTTAGTTAAAGTGCAGGTAATGCTTTACAAACCCAAATAAAATACATTACAATAAACTTAAATATGGCATAGACACATAAACGTTAGAGCAAAATAGAATTAGTGCTAAACCTTGGCAAACATAGGTAGCCGTGATGCAATGATTAGCATAAAGGAAATGGTGAATTGTGCACTGACAGAATCCTGTAATGTGCACAGAGATAATATATTATAACACATATCAACAGACTGTAGAATGTGCACAGAAATATTAAGCACTAGCACGCAGCTGAAGCATAAGCAATGTACATGCCAAACAAAGATGAATCATGTCTGCCACAATGAAACTCAAAGGATGCAGCAGGTTTTTTTCTGACTATATATAATTTCCCCATAGTGAAGATATCTGGAGGACAATAGCAGTAAACTGCAGCAGGCAATAGGGGCAACATGAAGAGGGTTGTCACAGTTCACAGACATTGAGCAAAGACACTGTAGCTAATAGTGCATCATATACCCACCTTGTATCAATTGGCAAATGCCATAAGGGAGGGTCCAGATATCCATATTACAATTGGGTATGCCAAAACACAATTGTTGAATCGACTTCCGGTCTATAAGCCTGTTTGACTCAATCTATTATTGCCATAGCCCATAGATTTCTACTAGAGGATTTTGAGTGAATTTCAAATTATTTTTCATAGTTGGTTTTCAAAATATTATGGTGATATATCCTGTACCCAGATATCAATAATTTAACAGTAAACCAAGATACCCTGAATCTTGTTGTAGCTTGCTTTCACCTCGGCCACAGTCTAAACTCCTAGCTACCTAGATTATCTAATAATAGAAGAGGATTCAGGCAGTGATGGTGCAGTGATGTAACTAAACCTATCAGCTTCATTTGACAACCTTAACCGCCTCAATACATGTGACTTTCTCTGGGGAGTGCGTATCACCAGCTCAATGTTCTCTTAGTTCAGATCCTGTCTGGCCAATCCCTACCAGTCTGTGTGCTTACCTCCATTTTCAGCTCCTCTCATTTGTTTGACTGCCGGATGCCTCAAGATTCTGTTCTCTCCTCCCATAATGCTGGTTAGTCTTATCCACTCGAAGGAGGTTGACTTGTTCAAAAAAGATGACATCTGAAATGTATGGGTAATCACTGGGTCAGCTTAACTAAAGAAATTAGGTAATAATGGTTGGGGAATGAGCGAGCCTGTGGCTAAACTTGTACTATCCTAAATAAAAGATTACATGCCCTTTCAATACTGTGCAAAATCTTGGAATAAAAAGGTGATTCCAACGTTTTATTAACCTCTCAAATACCAACTATTCTACATTACTTCGCTGATAATGTCAAGTGTGTAGCTTTGCTGTCCTTATTGACTCTCAACTTGCCAATGCTAACACCTGCTGAAATTCCTCATGGAGAGGCTTCAAGTAGAACAGAACCAGACAGTCTACATAGTCACAGTGGTGGGCTAATCGATTCTGTCCCGCCCATCCTATCCTTTCCTCAATGGGTCCCAGTAAAGAATGCATTGCTTTTAAAACTCTGTGCACATTCCATTATGTGTTTTATCACCTTTGTCCTTCATTTATAGTCACATGTATCTGTCCTTATCTTCCTCCAAGACAACTCAGATCTTTTCCCACCTATTTGTGAGCTATTGCAAGATGTAAGAGATCTTGTCTCAGTTCTTTAAGCTTCTCTGTCCAGGTGTCCACCATATGGAATTAGCTGCCACAATTCCTTCATTCTGTTCCATCCCTGATCACCTTTTAGAAAGCTTTGAAGACCTGACACTTTTTAAGAGGCATCATGAACTAAAGGTTTTTTGCTGCTGGAAAGTCTGTGAATCAGACTGACTGGAAAACACATTTTCTCATTATTCTAAAAGCCTTTTAGTAGTCGGAAAAGTATTTTCTATTCTGAAAAGCAGTTTGATGACCCTTCCCAATTTGCAAACAGGACGGGACATGAAAAACATGTTCCTAACATCTTTGTATGTTTTAAATGAATGTATCAATGGTTTGTGACCCCAATTGAGGTTGCAAGCAATTGAAAAGTTGATAACTCTCAAACTAAGAGGGACCTGGCCTGGGAGTTGGGGCTGGCCTTTCCTATTGAAGACTGAATTGCATTTGCCTGGTTCTTTTCTGAGGTGGGATGGTAGGTAAAAAAAAGTGGTAGAATTGAATGCGTTCCCGAGATATTACCAAGGGCTGTGATTAATTGAAGCATTCCACCCATCACTTTCTAGTTTTCCTCAGTGTAACACCCTATGCATTACTGGTAAGGCCAGATGTGTCTCTCATACTCATTGTGCCACAGTACTCAAGCTACACCTCACTGATGATGTCTAAGTTGGCCGAAACCAGTCTGAGGTTGCTTGTGTTCCTGTTCAAAGGTGATCTGGTCCTGCAATTTGGGTTGAACTGTCTCAGTTGGAGCAGGACCATGGCCAATTAACATGCAGCCGGTTGATATCTGTGGTGTCATGGTGAGCACAAAAATGGCGAGTTGAAATAATATGAAAACTAATTACCATTGGCTAAGAATATTTCAAACGTATTGCTTTCCTGTCTGTGATTGTTATGCATAGATATGAGTCATGTTCTCACTGTGCAACAGGACACAAGTTATACCTCATTGACAAGGCCTAATTAGGCTGCTAATGGCCTTGTATTGCTTGTGTTCCTCTTCAGAGGAGATATAGCCTCAGGAGTCAAGCTTCCCCTCACTGATTAGGCTTTACTTTGCCAAATTCATTGTGGAGTTGCTTGGGTTCCTGGTCAGAGGGCACCTGTCTCAGAAGTTCTGGTTGGACTGTTCATACTGTAGCGGGACCAAGAATGATTTGCAAATGGTTGCTTCATGTCTAAAGCTGCTCCTCACTGATCAGATCTAATTATATAGAAACTGGTCTGGAGTTTTTGTTCCCATTCAGAGGGGACATGGCCTGACAGTTGCTGCTGGAATATTGTTATTGGACCAGGAGCAAATCTGATTTGCATGTGGCTGATTCTTGTCTGAGGTGGTATAGTGGTCAAACAATCAATAGACTTAAATGCAGTCTGAGTAATTAACAGTGGCTTAGATTAATTCAAGCATTCCACCGCTCACTTTCTTGCTTTCATCAGTGTGATAGGCATTTCCAGATGTGGGTCCTTTGGTCACTGTGCCACAATACTCAAGTTATATCTCAGTGACAAGGCCTAACTAGGCTAAAACTAGTCTGGGTTTGCTAGTGTTCCTGGTCAGAGGACAACATGTCAGGAAATTTGGGCTGAATTGTTTCTACTGTAGCAGGACTAAGGCTGATTTGCATATGGGAGTTACTGTTTGAAGCCATATGGTCGATTAAAAACAATGGAGTGTAACGCGACCCAAGTAATTACCAGTGGTCGAGAATTATTCAAGAATTCCACCCACACTTTTTGTTTTTCTCTGTGCTGTGTCTAAGTGTGACAGGCATGCCCACACATTGGTCCCAAGATCACTGTGCCACAGGACACAATATATACCTCATTGATGTGGCCTAATTGGGATGAAAACGGTTAGGTGTTGCTTCTTTTTCTGTGCAGAAAGGATCTGGCAGTTCATGCTACATGGTCCTATTGGAGCAGGAACAAGCTGGATGTGCATGTTGCTGGTTCCTGTCTGAGGTGGACAATAAACCAATCGTGAGGAACACGGCCCAAGTAATTACCAGTGGCATAGATTTATTCAAGCATTCCAGCCATCATTTATTTTTTTTGTTTTCCTCAGGATAGTATCTCATTAACAAATTGCAAGCAGTTCCACTGGATGATGTTGGAGTAGCCGGCATTTTACAAGTGATCCACGGCATGTTCCCCCTGATGTGTTCCCCAGTGTGAAATATTTTTTTTAACTAGCTCCTGTCTCTTTAATGACGCAGTCTGCTTTACAACATGTTTCCTGTTTGCAAAGCAAATACAAAGATGGTGGTCTGCCATCCATTTGCAGGTGAATATCCCAAACTTCACAGCCCTTCACAGGGTGTCTCAAAAGGTGACCTGTCTAATTAATATTCGTTAGACAGGTTGTTTTATGACACAAGCTAATGGGTAACTTGCCTTGTGACTCAGGAGTATTTTTAGTGCATAGGTCACATCACAATTTACATTCTCATTCACAAATAGGAAGAACGGTGCATTGAGAAGGTCTGTACCATTCCTTTCTTGATCGCCTAAGAAATGCCTAAGAAATAGGTGACCCTCCCAACAGCCACGGTGCCACACTGGACTTAACATGCACAGCAAAGGTGGCAAATGTCTCATCAATTGGGTCACATTCAGTAGGAAAAATCCACAAAGGATAGTAAAAAACCATCCATGGCAATATTGACGGCGCTTGATTGAAGATGATTGTTACAGAAGATGAAAAGTAAGGCACCAAAGGTACCCTGAATTAGAGAGAAGAAAGAGCCCAACATAAAGTCTCCCCCAGGCAAGAGAATCCAGCTATGAAATCTGCTGTAGAAAAAGGAGCAAAATAATCTGCAATAAAAGAAATCTAAGTGGGCAATGAAAACAACAGAAAATAGGGATACAAGAACACTTTGACATAACAGTCCTTAAGCAAAACCTCCTTACCTATACTGTAGGCAGGTCTTGACATCACAGGAAGAACGATTGACACCATCTTTGGGAAACTCAGTTGATAAGCAGTGGCAATGCAGCTATTGTGGATAAGAACATATTTAAGGCTAGCTATGGCTTCTACTTTAGAATAATGGTTATTCCTTGGGGTAGAAGATGAGAGAAGAAGAACCCTCTACTTATTATCTTTTCAACCATTCAACCCAGTACCTTGCACTGCCCACAAAGACCACCACCAGAGGGGAACGCCCCAAATCAACACTGCCACTGAAGTGTCGAATATAAGTGGCTGGAGAAATTCCTTACGCCACTCCAACAGCGAGGAGCAAAGAAACACTGCCTTGCAGTCAATAGAAGTGAGGCCATAAGACCAGCCCACTACCATTGATAAGTTTGACTCTCAGTTACAACAGTATGCCCTCCTTTTGAAGCTTTGTGCTTATCAGGAAACTGCAGACAAATCAATAATTCAACAAGCAGAAAGACTAAAAAAGAGTCTTCCAAATACCTTATACTAGATGGATGATATTTCCAATCTATTAAAAACTGAAGACAATTTAAAAAATTCAGAATAACAAATGTCTTGAACTTGATATTCAATTAAGTCTTACACCATTATAGGAGGTGCTTTAGAAAATAAGCTATAAAATGGAGCGGGAACATAAAGTTTAAATAAAGTTTAAATTGTGAAGCAAGAGAAACAGGAAGAATACTCCAAATTTGAGGTAACCTCTAAAGAAAAGCTGCAGTAATAACTGCATAAGCGAAGCAGATTGTACCGAAATATCATTATTGAAACTTGATTGCTAACAAATGAACAGAACAGGGAGGATACTCAAACCTTAGTTTTAGAAGCAAAAGAAGAAGAGGAAGATATTGGTGAGTTAACATTGTCCTTCATGTCGACATTAGAATGAAGCAGACTTTCAGAAAATAGTTGCCATTGTTTCTATAAATGAGTCATCTAATCAGTAGCTGCTAGAACCAGGGAATCAATGCGAGCTGCAGATGCAATAATCTGTGGATGGTAATGTCACAAGCAAAAAAATTATGGAACCTTGGTTACACCATAAATTGCATTGGTATATGAAAGTCAAGCTAATGGTAAATAAGAACCCCAGTCATCTTGAGTTGCAGTAACATCAGCAATACTGTTCCAGTCTTTGACTAATGTGCTCTGTTTGTCCATTTGACTGAGGCTGGTAACTAGACAAGAGGGCTTGTTCAGTTCTAAGTACCATGCAAAAGTGTTAAAGATTTTGGGCTCTACAGTCACAGATTTTGGAAGCACTATGCAATGAACATGAAAAATGCCTGTCAAAACACTGATTAATTTCTTCAGCTGCAGGTAACTTAGGTAAAGGTTAAAAATGAACCATATTTGAGAACGTATTTCAGAAAGTATCAACTGTACCCGTAATGATTTGATACATTTCTGAAGTCAGTAGAGATGGTATTGTACTCTTGGGGGAGGCTAAACACACCCAAAAGGTATGCAATACGACAATATGTTTTGACCTAAAATGGGACAATAATTTACATATTCTTCAACATCAGAAAGACTGTGGTCCACCCAAAAGAACGTAAAATAAGATCTAACATGGCGTTGACTCCTCTACTGCCTGAAACCACTGAATATTGACACAGATACATCACATTCACTTGTAGCTCCATAGTAGGAGTGAAGATAGGTTGTTGGCTCAAATACAATTCATTAATTCATGTGAGTAGTATCTTAAGATAAAGATCCTCTAACACTTTAGGATCTGTCTCTTCCTGCGCTTTTTAACTCTTTCTAAAAAGATTGAACAATACCAATAATACAATGAGAAGGAATAATTGGTTGGTCATAAGTAGGCCTGGGCGGTGAACTCCTCTCCTTTCACGGAGTTTGTGGAGTTTTCTGCACTCCGCACTCCACGGAGCTCGCAGAGCGCAAAAAACTCTGCTCTGCGTAGTGCAGCGGAGTTTTTTCCCCACTTGCGCTCGCAACGGTAAGTTGGCGAGCGCGAGCTGCCACTCAGGTAGAATTTCGACCCGTGTGGAAGGAAGATCAGCTTGAATGGCAGTTCGCACTGCACTCCGCCACTTGCGGAACCCAGCAGAGTATTTTTGTCACTTCGTGGAGTTCCGTGTAGTGAAACTCCGTGAACTACGCCCAGGCCTGGTCATAAGCAAGTGACTGTTCAGGGCAGTGCAGCAGTGAAATTATTTTTTACATCAGGAATGTATGTTATGGCAAAGTCATAATGAAAAAAGTAAAATATCCATATGATATGACAATTGTTCTTACATTGAAGAATCTGTAGACACGGCAAGTTTCTGTTGCCAGTCTGACTTTCAAAACATTTCTTGGTGCCCTTCCACAGATGTATCCATTCCAATCTAATTTCTATTCAGTAAAAGCCACTTTTGTTGCTAGTAACTCTCTTTCTAGAACTGAATATTTCTGTTTGCATTCAAATGAAACATGGAACAAACAGAAAACAGGGTGTGCTTGTCCTTCACTTTCTTGAAGTTGTAACAAGATAACCTGAATCTATTTTAGATACATCCATCTCTACAATAAATGTTTTAGAGGTATCAGAATGGCACAAGTGGATGCCTGAGACAGCATTCTTGTTTGCATATTAAAAACCTTTGCAGGTTTGGAAACTCAGTGAAAAAAAAAAAATTATATTTTCTTTCTTCAATACATAAGTAATCTCAAAGGTTCAATGTGCAAAATGTTTAATAAATTGACAAAACAATTGTGCAAAAACAAGGACATTTTGGGTTTGATTGACATTAGTGGGACAATTCTACCCAAGGATAGCTATAGCTAATGCATTCTTGGCCCATACGCACAGCAGAGGCTTTCAACCTTAATCCAAAATATTCAATATTCTTGAACTCATGTCAAATTGCAAGTCAGTTGTTGCTACTGGACCCTTGATCATAGTAGAGGATTTTAGAAAAAAATCTATCTATTGTCCAAATAGATCAGTACAAAATGATTCAAGACATCAGAAAAACATGAATCTAGAAATATTAGAAAAGGGCAGTGACATTACTCGATACTTGAAATGTCTAAACAGGGTATGGAAAATCATTTTTCAATTGTCAGCCTGTTCTATACACAAAATATTTTAGGCCTCGTAAATCAAGTTTGTTGAATAATTGTGCAAAAATGTGTTTAATAAGAGATTAAGGATACTGATCCTTTTCTGTGATTTAATTTAAGACTACATAGTCAATACACAGTCTGAGATCACAATCCTTCTTCAGGACCAAAAACATGTGCACCTGCTGGAGATGTTGAACATGCAACTAATTCATTGTGTAAGTGTTCTCCTAAATAGGGTTCTTTAGAATGGCTTTTTCATTTTCCAAGAATAGATGTGTCCAAATGGCACAACAAAGCTAGGTTCAATAGATATAGAGCAAGCATATTCCCGATGAAATGGAAAATATGCAAGGTACTGCAGTGGCACTGAAGTAAAATTTAGTCATAGTTAGACTGAAGGTGCTGTGGAATCTCTGATATATTCAATAGGTGATTAATAACTTCTTGAAGCATATGGTCATGACAAAAAAATGAAGATAATGATATTGTTGGGGTCTTCCAGTAGAAATATGGATTTTGGCTCTTTAGCAAGGGAATTCCAAAAATCACTAAATAATTGGAAAATGCTATAAGATCAAAAGAGAGCACTTCTGCATGGTCTCCATTAGAAGCTTGTAATGAAAATGTGATGGACTAAAACAATAAGTCTTTTTACGGAATACTATTTGCTTTATAAACACTTTCAGTAACAGTAACTGTAGCTGAACAATGGCAGATGTACTGTTCTCTCCAATAAAACTACTGTAATATTACTACCTTGGGAGCGATTATAAAACAATTCTTGGGCCCTAGTTCTCATAACCTTTTGGTTTCTGGTGATTTTAATATACACCCCTGTGGTAATCCGACAACCTCCTGCATCTCGGAGTTGGGCTGCCCCCGTATGAGGGGTTTTCATTTTGAACATCATGCTCAGGGGGAACTGTGAGACAACATGTTAAATGAATTGGATATGGTGGCTATGATGTCCTTAACTGACCCACACACTAAGTTTCCTGTGCCAACTTTTAAAGGCACGGTAGGGGGTAATTTATTGATTTCATTTTAATTTCTTCTTCTTTGCAATCTTCGTTTATTGGTTTTAATATTGTGGAAAGTGAATTCAGTGACCATAATCCATTAACAGTTTACATGATGGGCCCACTATCAGCAAAGATTGGTGATGCTCCAAACAGGGGTGCACTGAGACCGACGGATGGGAAGCGTAGACTAAAATGGTCCCAGGTGTCCCCAGATAAATTCTATAACAAAGTAAAAATATCTTGTGCCCAGGAATTAACCCTATGTATAACTGAGGGGTCCCCTCCTAATGAGATTCTTGGTGCATATGAGTCAATAGCGTGAAATGTTATGTGCTCCAGCCAGAGGAAATGCCTCACATGGTCCCATATGGTTTGATTCCCATTGCTCCAAAGCAGCTAAGAGGTTGAGGGAAGCTCTGTTAGCTAAACCAAGAACTCAATCTGAGGTTTGTGCCTGCCGAAAGGAATACAAGTCAGCCCTGGCCAAACGGAAGGGTGCCCTGAAGGAAGAAGCCTGGAGGGAGCTGATTGACACTAGCACTCTTAGGAACAGCTCGAGGTTCTGGAGTGTTGTGAACAGGCCCCTGTTTGATCAGGAAGGGGGGCCTTGATTCACACATCGCAGAGGAGGAGTGGGTACTTCACTTTAAATCTATGTTTGACTGCCCTCTTGAGCCTAAACGTAGAGAAAGTAAGGACAGGAGGGACTCTGTAATAACTTTTGAAAGGGGTGAGATCCTGGAAGGTATTATAGGGCTATCTACTAACAAAGCGCCAGGTCCAGATGGGATCCCCCAGACCTATTCAAGTCGGACCCCCGTTCTGGGCCCCAATACTGGAGTCAGTATTTAATGCAGCGGCAAAGAATGGCTGTCCCCAGTCTTGGGCTTCCTCTACTATAGTCCCTGTTTTCAAGAAGGGTAACAGAAATAGCACCCACTGTTACAGACCGATTTCGCTTATAGATTCAGTGGTTAAAGTGGTAGGACGCATCCTCTTATAGAGATTATCAACATGGGCAGAGGAGCATAAGATCTTGTCGGACGTCCAGTATGGTTTCCGGCTGGGACGTTCTACCGTTGCTCAGTGTCTTAATTTATCTATGATACTGAGCAAATATACTGTTGCTCGCCCCGGAACTATCCATCTTGCCTTCATGGGCTTGTCATCCGCGTTTGACTGTGTAAACAGGGACAAACTGTGGCAGTCCATGAGGGCAATGGGGGTGGAGAACAGTATTGTCAATTTTCTCGAGGACCTGCACATATCAACTAAAGCGAATGTCAGGTTCTCACAGGATTTGCAGGTCACTAGGGACTTTGAGATCAAGAAGGGAGTCCGGCAAGGCTGTATCCTGGCGCCTTTTTTATTTAATTTTTATATAAATGAACTGGATAGTGTATTAAGGGCAACTGGAGTCGATTATCCCTGTGTAGGACGGCATGGTATCCCCGTCCTGCTGTATGCGGACGACGCCGTCCTCTTATCCAGGACCGAATTGGGTTTGCAATCTCTTTTGACCACTTTCTCTAGTTTCATGGCTGATCGGGACTTGGCAATTAATAATTCTAAGTCCTACGTCATGAAAGTGGGGCAACAATTAAAAAAGAGTTTTCATTTTAGTGTAGGCCCCGCCAAGATCCCCCGCACAAATGTTTTTTCCTATTTAGGGGTTCTTTTTGATGACCAACTTAATTGGGGCCCCCTAATACTGAGGAAAAAAGGGGATCTGGCTCGGGTAAATACAGCAATCTTTAATTTTGCCTCTAAAATAGGGAAGAAACCAACAGGAGCTATGCTGCAAGTTTATCAAGCCAAGAGCTTGGCCATAGCTACTTATGGTAGTGAAATCTGGGGACATATTGCTGTAGAGTCCCTCCAGATAGTGGAGAATGACTTTCTGAAACGCTTATTATGTGTTCCGCGTGGAACCTCTACTTTAGCGATTCACGAGGAACTAGGGGTCCCCTATCTAAGTGATGCTCTTGCTTTGCGACCCCTGATCTTCTGGCTAAAGTGTTGGCTGAACAAAGATTTAACTCTCAACCACCTGATTTTAAGAGAATGCATGTCCCTTGAAAACTCGGCCCGTATCCCCTGGCTTAGATATATTAAAAGAAGTTTTGAAGGGATAGGGCGGGTCGATCTATTTTCTAAACCTGACGACATCACCAAGAAGGATGTGGAATTAACCAAGATAGCCTTCTTGACTTTAAGGAAAACGGAAAGGGAAGTTGAGGAGGTGCTGAAACCTAGGGCCTGATTCACAGAACTAACTTACGTCAAAAACGTAAAGTTAGTACTTTTTGGTATTCACAGAATACACTTACTCATTTTGGTATTCACAGAATGAACTTACTCATTTCGGTATTCACAGAAGTTAGTAGTCCTAACTTTAGGACTCCTAAATGCCTTCTGTGAATACCGAAAGTCTTAAAGTTAGGATTTTCTCAGTTTAGGAGTAGTAAAGTTCTAACTTTACTACTCCTAAACTGAGACAAATCCTAACTTTAAGACTTTCGGTATTCACAGAAGGCATTTAGGAGTCCTAAAGTTAGGAGTCCTAACTTTACTACTCCTAAACTGAGAAAAATCCTAACTTTAAGACTTTCGGTATTCACAGAAGGCATTTAGGAGTCCTAAAGTTAGGACTACTAACTTCTGTGAATACCGAAATGAGTAAGTTCATTCTGTGAATACCAAAATGAGTAAGTGTATTCTGTGAATACCAAAAAGTACTAACTTTACGTTTTTGACGTAAGTTAGTTCTGTGAATCAGGCCCCTAGTGTTCGGATGTATTTAATGCTTAAGACAACTCCGAGGACGGAACCTTATCTTATGGGGTCTCTGTCAACATATGAGAAGTTTTTGTTAACCAGGTTTCGGATGAACCTCTTCCACCTCTTGCTCGCCAGACCTAAGGGTTTTAACAGAGGTCAAGTGCTAGCTCCCTGCGGCTGCGACGGACAGTCTCCGCAGGATTTGCCGCACTTCTTGTTTTTATGTAGACTATATGAAATTCCCCGTAAGCACTTTTTGGTTCCTATTAAAAAGAATGAATTTCAGACAGGCTCGTCCGGCTCTTGTGTTTCTGCAACTGCTGAAAGAGGACTGTATGTTTTTATAGTAGGGTTTTTAAAAGCTTCTGTGAAATCCAGGATCTGTATGGATGTGTAAAGTTTGTAAACTTAGGCATGTTTATTTAATTAGCAGATTTATCTTGCGGTACTGGTTATCTTTTTAAATTATGTATTAGCATTTAACTGTTTTTATGTATTTGTATCTGTGTAACTTTTATGGTTTTTCGAACAAAAACCGAATAAAGTTTTTCTGATGATGATGATTGAAGGTGCTGTGGAATCTCTTATATATTCAATAGGTGATTAATAACTTCTTGAAGCATATGGTCATGACAAAAAAATGAAGATAATGATATTGTTGGGGTCTTCCAGTAGAAATATGGATTGTGGCTCTTTAGCAAGGGAATTCCAAAAATCACCAAATAATTGGAAAATGCTATAAGATCAAAAGAGAGCACTTCTGCATGGTCTCCATTAGAAGCTTGTAATGAAAATGTGATGGACTAAAACAATAAGTCTTTTTACGGAATACTATTTGCTTTATAAACACTTTCAGTAACAGTAACTGTAGCTGAACAATGGCAGATGTACTGTTCTCTCCAATAAAACTACAATCCCAGCAGATCATAGATCTATGTAACTTCTGCCACCAGACAATATGACTGGTAGGTGTCTGTACAATGATAATGATGTCAGAGTGGGAGAATGTGAGAAGCAAGACGACCGGCTGACATTCTGCTAATAACCACAGAAGCAGTAGAATGTCATGCTGAGAACAAATTACCGGACCCCTCAAAGCTGGTTTTGACAACGTTACAACAACAGATTGGCATTTGGCATAAGAGTGCCGCACTGGGAGTGCTGTTGCTGACAAGAAATTACCTACATAAGTGTAAGTGATATCAAGGAATCTTTTTTTGAAGTGGTTACCCTTTCTTAGAGTATGTTTGGTTTCTAATTTGAATTAGCAATGTTTTTTTCTCTTTTCCTAGGGTTAAAGGCAAAACAATCCTGATTAGGTGAGCTCCCATTTTTTTTAAATTGTGTTTATTGGTTTTTACAACACAGAAAAAAAGAGCCACCATATATACCTTCCAAGATGACTCGCCTGATAAGCATTCAAATTGTTTACATTGTCATACAAGAAAACTGTAAACTGTTACAGAACCTTTGTTCAAAATCCGACTCTCACCATGAAAGTGAGCTGCTAAGGGCAGGTGTATGTTACTGGTATACAATTGCAGAATCATCAACGAGGGGTGAAGTGAAAAACTAAGGAATGAGTGGGACATATGTTGGAAGTGGCAGCAGCAGGCCGGGTCAATTGGGAGAGGAAGTCGGGAATGAAGGCGAGTGTGCTTGTTGAGTGGAGGTCACTAGGTTATGTGAAAATGTGGACTACATGCAAGTGGATACATGAGACAGGATGCATCAAAGGGATCCCTCCAGCTGTGCAACTCAGGGGGACGGAGATTATCGGACAAGGGCGGGACACCAGATGGGATGTCCCCTGATGGGTGTGATCGGCGTATAGCGCATGTGGATGGCCTACGTG
This sequence comes from Calotriton arnoldi, assembly GCA_963921515.1. NCBI lineage: Eukaryota > Metazoa > Chordata > Amphibia > Caudata > Salamandridae > Calotriton > Calotriton arnoldi. The sequence continues at coordinate 186,336 of CAWUFW010017753.1, read as the reverse complement.
TTTCATAGGGGGAGATCATTGTTCCCAGCATGTTGCACGAATGGAGTGAGAAGAGTAGCCCATTGGGGAGATATAGGTCACTTGCACAGATGTCATACCTCTTCATAGCAGAGGGCCTCCTCCTCTGCCCCCCCCCACATTTGCTCATCATTCCCTGCCAAGCCGAGACTGGTGGTACTGTTGGAGACCTCTATTGAAGTGTGAGCGTGCGTTTGGCAAGGAGAAACGCTAGGGTCACAAAGCGGATGTGCACTTTGAGCTGCTTCTTGCGTTTAAAGATGCACAGGGCATATGCCTCACATGTATGAATATCTGTTAATTCTGTGACCTCCCTCAGTGTGGTATGCATTGACTGCAAGTAACTCTGTAGGGTCAAATAGGACCATATCATATAGTTGAGATCTGCGTCTAGATGTATGACATCTTGGACAGGTAATCTGCACTTCAGGGCAGTAACAATTTCACTGGGCAGGGATTAGGTATGCCCTGTGAAGCATAAAAATTCAGTGGCGGCTGGCAGGGAGTGGGAGTGGCGGGGCAAAAAAAATACAAAAACACTCACCTTTTGCCGGCCACCATCTCTCCTCCGATTTGTTCTCTTCCCATGCCACCTTCTCCTCAGCTTTGGCAGAAGCAGGAAGCACACAGGCTCCCTCCTCTAAGCCAGTTCGGCACTTAGACTGGGAATGGGAGCCTGGGCATGGTCCTCACAAGGCTGTGTAATGCAGCCTGGTAGAGAACATGCAAATTGCATATGATGGGCTGGCCAAGCAGTCATGCACACTTAGGGAGTGGAAACCACTCCTCCCCCTGTGACCCCAGCCCCCCCACCCTAACCTAGTCCCGTAGTGAAAAATAAAATGCTAATAACATGGTTATCATTTTATTTTTCCTTTCTCCTGCTTTGAGAGCAGTGGGGCGAAGCTCCTCTGCCTTAGCGGATGATCCGCCCCTGTAAATGGTTTTATATTTTTGAAGCGAGCATTCCGGGAAACAAGATTGGAGAATTCCAACAATAGCTCCCATTCCTTGTTGTGGACTTCCCTCCCAAAATTGTTTTCCTTTGTGTCACAGTGCTGTGAGTGGGACGTCTGCGAGCTCAGGAATGGCCTTGTATAGCCAAGTGATTTGTTGACGTCCCTCGCCCATGGTAAGTATGGCCTTTAACACAGGATGTGTGGCGGGTTCTGCCTCCAGTGTGTCCCAGAGGGTCCGACAGGTAGTATGAAGTTGCCTATGGATAAGGAATTGCCCTGGTGAAAGGCTGTGTTCTACGGTTATTTGTTCGAGGGTGAGGAGTTGCCTATCACTGAATAGGTGTCCCACAGTGATCACTGAATGATCTGTATAGGCCCTCAGTTCCCTAGAGGAATAAAAATCTGGAAAGCGGGGGAGACCTAGCCTAATGGCTAGAGCGGTCGACCTCAAAGCTAGGGAACTGGGTTCGAGTCTCGGCAGGAACGCTCAACATCCTGTGATTCTGGGCAAATCACTTAATCTCCCCGTGTCTTACAAAATTAAAGGGTCCTCCTGTAATGCAACTGGTGTTCATATAAAAGTGCTCTGATACCTTCGGGTTTGAGTTCGCACTATGTAAAACTCCCCCCCCAAAAAAGAAGGGGTGCTGGAGAAATGTGGGTGTCTCATGTGTGATGCAATGCACTCGAACCATGCAAGTACGAGCTACCTCCACCTGCAATGTCCATGGAGATGACGGTAAAACCTTAGGAAGAAGAAAACCTCATATCATAGACGGCAGCCACACACCCCACCCATTGCACATTTCTCCCATATAGCATCCAGCTCTACAGTGAGACAACCTCTGTAGTTGCACTGCCAGAAAGAATGGGTCGAAGGAGGGAGCACTCATGCCAATCACGTCCCACTGACAGTTGCAATTGTTTTAGGGAAACACACCAATGTTTGTTACCCCAGATAAAGACACATAGCAAGGAGTCTAGCTTGCTGAAGAACGCCCACAGTGGGATGATGGGAAGGTTTGTAAAATAGTATAAGAGGCGAAGAATGTTGACCATCGTCGCCAGTCCTTTCTTGCCTATCGGGGCTAGTGGCAGGTGCATCCAAAAGTGCACTTGTGATTTGATGCCAGCCAGAGCTGTTCGAAGATTCCCCTCGTAGAGATCCAGCGAGGCACGATAAAGGCAGATCCCCAGGTAAGGAATCACTTCCTGGCACCAGGGTAGTTGTGCCTCACTGAGGCGTATGTCTCGTGGCAGCTGGTCAGGGAAAAGCGAATAGATCACTGATTTTGATCAGTTCACCCGGAGTACCACAGCTTTAGCAAATTCGGTCAAGGAGTAGTGGAGTAGGGAGAGGTCAGATATTATATCCTGAAGGTAAAAAAGTAGATAGTCCGCATAAAAGGACACAGCATGGATCCTGCCCACGAGGGGTATACCCCATGCTCGCCCCTCCCTTCGCAGCCAGGTGGCAAGGGGCTCCATTACCATTTCAAAGAGTAGGGGGAAGAGCGGGCATCCCTGTCTAGTTCCCCGACCCACTGGAAAGGATGGGTGAATTTAGTTCTAATATCCAGTGACTTCCAGTTCGCAGAGCAGAGCAGAGCAGGACTTGGACTTGGAGCAGCGAGCAGCGAGCTACGAGCCTCACCATCATCCTCGGAGACCGCGAAGCCTGCAGCCTCGGGCAGCATGCCGTCTCGGAGAGGACGCCCCCGCTGCTGGCCCCCGCTGCTGGCACTGTTCTTTTCCGGGGGTCGGGCGCTGGGGGCCGGGCGAGGTGTGCTTTTGGTGGCTGCTTGTCTCTTGTCTCTCCCGACCCCTCTCCTCACAGAGGCAGCTGCGGAACAGCAGGACTGGAACAGCAGGACTGGAACCGCTGGCTGCCCGGGTTTGAGACGTGCGCTGCTCCTGCCCCTGACATTGACATTGACCTGAGCACGCTTGCAGACGGCCCCGGGAGAGGCCAGACTGCACGTCCCAGCAGGACTCATCAGAACAACCAGATACCGGAGGAGCGGGAGGAGGCTCCGTGATTGCTGGTGCACCGCACCGCAGGCAGTCCCAGTCCCAGCGAGGAACGGCAGCCCCTGGGGAGGCTGGCAGGTAACTGGAGCTCCTTTCTGAGGTGAGATCTTGGTGCTGCTTGCTCTTCCGCCCCTCTGCGCGCCCCACACACGCCAGTGGCCCCTGGTGTCCAGTCCCTGCTTTGCAGTGGGAGCGCAGTGCTTGTGGGAGGAGAAGGCAGGGGAAATCACCAGGAGGCAAGGGGGGCTCAACAGAGCCACAGCCGCCCAGCCATCTAGCCTCCAGGTCCCCGTGGCCCCTGCCTTGTTTCTCCTCGGGCTCACTGGCCCCACACATCGCCTGGGGACACACTCTTCAGCCCAGACCAGGCCCGGGTGGCCAGGAGAGCCCTGGGAGCAAGAACGGAGCCAAGGGAGGCCCCCAGCAACAGTCCAACTCTCCAGGCGTTCCTCATTCAGCCCAGGGCTCGCAATACATCTGGGGCCAACAGGAGCAAGGCGGAGTGTCAGCTGGGAAGTGATCACAGGGTTGTGAGACTCCTCAGGCAAGCCTAGTGAAACTAGTGAAACTAATGAAACAGTTCCCACTGCCCCCAGACGAGCTGGACCTGGAATAGCACAAGGCAACCGGACCAGATGATTCCAAACACCCCTCGAAAAAACCCAGAGAGCAGAGCAGCTTGGAGGAAAGCGACCACCACCAATAAAGAACGCAAAGAACGTAAACGCCTTGTATTCACCTGGAAGCTGGGATACAAGCTACCTTTCAAACTGGGGGACAGGCCTCAATTGGGAAAAATCAAATGAGCAAGCGGGACACAGGGCTGCAAAATGACAAAAAAGGGGCCAGGGCCCAAAATAGCCACTAGTAAAATGAATAGCGGAAGAACGCTAGCTATGAAGACCTTGGAGACTCAAGCCCGCCACGATTCTACCCCATCACACATCCAAACATCAACGCCATGACAATTCGCAAGTACTTCACCCCAACACCGGCCACCCCGAGTACACTGGCAAAAGGGGAGCTATGCAACAATGCCACACCAACTGAACAACCCTCTGCAAACCAAGGAAATTACACAAAGCTACAGTCAGAGGATGGTCAGAGTCAGGCTCCCCTCTCGCAACCTGCAAAAAGAAGGGACATGTGAGCTCTTTCTGTTCACTGAACAGTGGTGCAGACCGTCACCTGACTCAGGAACTCCCGCAGGAGGAGACAGGGCTGGGAAAATCTGAGGTCCTAGAAATATCATTAGCATTGGATTCCCCGAAGGGGGAATACAAGTCAACCCCCCAAAAGAGAGACAGTGACCTACACTACGATCTCTCCCTCCCACAAAGCTCGGCAGCATGGGAGCCCCTCACTTTCAATCAAAGCCTCAACCAAAGTTCACCTTGTTTGGGTCCGGGAGATAACTCTCTCTTGGGGGACCAGACCGCCCATCACTTATTGGGCGCAACTAAGCTCACAACACATTCCGCGTGCCCTCAGCAAAATTCTCTTCTATTTTCAATAAACTCAACATTGTCAACTGCAATCAATGCCCTTACATGGCAAGCACAAAAACTTGAAATCCAAATGGACACCATGCAGGCAATAGCAACGGCCATAACAAATATAGCAGCCAAAATGGATAGTCAAGAGGGGAACCTAGAAATGCTGAAGAAGCAGCACTCTGCGAGATGTTCCTGCCTTCCAATCGTTGAGAAGCTCAGCTCTCTGCCAGAAGTTTTTACATCGCTTGTCGCAGAACTCAATCAAAGAAGACCATCGATCATAGACCACCCGGACCACTGCATAGAGGAAAGGGACCCAACTAAAGCAAAAAACAAGGCGTTCAGAGAGACAGCGGGAGCAGAAACTTTCACAAGCCCACCACCGCCGATTACAACGAAGAGCCTAAAACATGTTTCTACGAATCAACGTGCTGAAGTTGGGCCCTCCACCAACTCATACTATCAAGCTAATAACTCGACTGAAGTCCCAGACACTCCTCCGACGTCTTCACAGCTGGCAGTAGCAGTGAGCTCAAATAAAATCCAATATGATTTGCCAACAACGGGCACAGCCGGGCCCTTGTGCCAAGGCCCAACTGATAGCCCTAAAGGGAACAGTAAACTGCTTTCCAGAAGAGCGAAAAAACATCAAACTCCGGCGAGGTGCAAAAGAGCTACATTTGCGCCTGGCAGCATCAGACGGTAACCTAGGCTGCAAAATGGACCCAAAGACTGACCAACAATTGAAACCGCTCAGGCCACAGAAACTTTACCCAATCTTCCAAAAGGCGAAGCTCATCGCCAGCGAAGGGAATGCTGAGCTAACATCAGCAATGGCAGCACTTCCACCTATAAACTTGCCCTGTGGTCCAGGCCGGGCAGACGAATGGCCAGACAAAGCAAACTCCACAGGAGATCGCCCTTCCTCCACAAACAGACAGCAAACCACGAAAGCGTAGCAGCCAGGAGCAAGCCAAGCCCCCATCCAAAATGGATAACACAAGAACGCCTTCCACTCCACCAAACAGAACAGGGGCATGAGAAAACACAGCAGCCCAAATAGATAATAGAGCAAACATAACAAACAGCCCTCGCCTGGAAATAAACCCAGGAATCATAAGGCCAAGGAACCCCGCCCAAAGGGAATCGGAAAACACCATCATAGTGTTCACGCCTGAATACACACCCCGAGGAGGCTCAGACATACTAAATAGGGCAAACATTTTACAAATTCTCTATCATATCCCAGAGCTGGTACATCTTACAATGGAAGACCTAACCCGAGTTCAATTTAAGGCGCTGAATACTAACACAACAAGAGAATTGACAATAACAACATGGAAAACCAGCATGACAGCCCAAAAGATCATGACAGAAAAGCCTCTATTTGCAAAATGGGGGATTAACGTATACGAACCCGAAGAGGAAAAATACCCCCACATGCTAACGGGCCAATATAGTAGCAGGCAAATACAGTCACAGCGAAAGTCCATTCTAAGAGGCACTTCTGAAGCCATCCATCCTATTTCATTCTCAGACTTGAGAATACATTTCTCATCTACTTCAGGAGCTACTGTACATAAATTCATAGAAAGTGGGAAAGCCACAATGCACACACATGACCAGGATGGAGCAGTAACAACCTCGCCACGGCAGCAACCAAACTGCTCGTAGCGCAAAAAGACTCAACGGGCTTGCAAGTGGACTAAACAAAACCATAAAAATAATCTCATGGAACGTGTTCGGGCTGAAAACTATGCTACAGAACAGGGACGCTTTTTAATTCCTACAGAAGGGGGACCTGCTGTGTCTCCAGGAAACCTGGTTACTCGCCCCCCTGGTTATACCAGGATTCGAGGAATTTCAACATCCAGCAAAAAAGTTCAATGTCTTCGGAAGACCAACAGGGGGCCTATCCATATATGTAAACTTGGGTATCTCTATAACTTCGGTTAAATCGCCATTAAGTACAAACATGGTCCAAGCATTATACTTGCAAGGCCTGAAACTGAACGGATCCCCCATAATGATCCTACTGCTGAACATCTATTTCAATTGCAAAGACAGCCAGAGACATGGCAAGATGAGAGAACTGGTCAACACATTGGAGGCATTGCTCTATAAATACCCAAACTGCGGGATAATAATGGTCGGCGACTAACAACACGTACAATATGGGACTAGAAACAGATGCCTCTTGTACCAGGGACCGCGCTGGTAATTTGTTTAACAGATTTCTAAACACCTACAGTCTAAGGTTCGCACAAGAGGCACAATTCGCAAACCACAACACGCCGAGAGACCCCCAGAGAAAACTCAAACCGACTATAGACTACATTTTCTTGAGCCACTGCCTCCTCGAACAAGTGGTAGACTTTCAAAAGCCAGTACAATTAACTAGTGACCACCTTCCACTGTTTACCGTTATATCACTGCAAACGGTTACTTTTAGATACACCACACTTTTGGGTGCATCCAACGGGGAGGAAATCCACACACTCCTAAGCCGACTGAAATGGAATAAAATCAACACATCCAGCCTGACAGTTTGGAAAAACAATTGGCTTGTACTCAATAGCGACTACGCTGAAGGGAATATACCAGCAAAATGGTCAAACCTGGTCCCAGACCTGCACCGTTTACTGTTAGGCACAAAATCAGGAATCAGCCCGAACTCAAGGAAAGGGAGCGCTGCCAACCCAATCCACGGTGCAAAACAATCCTACTAAGTAAAAAGGCACTGAGGCAAGCTAATCGCAACTACAAGCAGGCGAGGGATGAAACCACTCGCCAAACATGGCTGACAGCCAGGGACACGCACAGGAGAAACATATGGAACTTCAAAAGGCAACAAAAAGACTCCCAATGGCTGTACATCCATAGTCTTCTAACCCCAAGCAGACAAGCAGAATTCTGGCTATACATCAACAGGCTGTCTGGACATGGTCATGATCGGTGAAACAGAGTTCCAGGGCACACATGGGTAAACCATGTGAAAACACTCTACTGCAACCCCTCTCACAACCTTCCTTTAGACCACAAACGACCATATATGAGTATGAGTCCGCATAAAGACACTGACAATAAAAACCGGTACATCAAATAAATATGGAGGAAGCAAGTGAATCCCCGGATGTGTACAATCGCGTGTCAAAAATTCTAAAGAACATGAGAAGGAACGGTGCCCCGGGGCCAAATGCCTTCCCTGGACAATTGTTCAAGGAGGACATTGTATTCTGGGCAACAATCCTTACCCCATTATACAAGTTTTGCATGATTAACTCAATAGTCCTGGAAACCTGGAAAGGATCCCTGCTCCATACAATACATAAAAAAGGCGATACTGGAGATCCAACCAACTACAGGATGATAGCCCTCCTAGACATCGAGGCAAAGGCATATGCAAGCTTGCTTCTACAAGATCTACAAATCTGGGCGAATGAGGACGGAATATTACCAGTTTATCAATCTGGCTTTAGGTCAGGAGCATCAACACTGGATAACATTCTAGCCCTAGCCTATCTGGTAGATCAGTCCACTGGGGCAAAGTAGCGCCCCCTCTTTGCCTGCTTCGTTGATTACTCGGAGGCGTTTGACTGTGTCAACAGAAACCTACTTTGGTGAAAATGACAAATTTGGGGGAATTCCAAACAGGTTGCTGAATGCCATTAGAGCTCTCTACACCAGAACTTGGGTACGCGTCAAACTCACTGGGAACAGTGCCACAAAGAAGATTTACACGGACCAAGGGTTGAACAAGACTGTGTATTGGCTCCGCTACTATTTAATTTATACACTGCAGACCTTGGCAAAACAATATCAAAAGCAAACCTGTTAGCACCCAAAATTGGGCCAACCAGACTATTCCTAATGCAATACGCAGACGACATGGTCCTAATGGACCACACAAAAATGGGCCTGCAAGGAGCATTGGACGCACTCAGCATTTACAACGAAGAAAACGAATTGACAGCAAATGCCAGCAAAACAAAGGTAGTCATCTTTGGAAAACACCCAAACAAACTTAAACATCTATGGGAAATGGGCAACCTGAAAATATCAACAACAACCAAATATAACTACCTGGGGGCATGGCTCATGAGCAATGGCAAGCCGACAGCCCACATCGCATCTATAGAAGCTAAAGCCAAGGCGGTAATGTACGCCCTTTGTAAACTCAACTCAAAACTATGCAGTGCGTCAACCGAACCTATCCGAAAGGTCGTAAGAGCCAAGCTAATCCCTTCAATCTCCTATGGGCAAATAGTATTTCCCGGGGCCCTAATTAACATCATGGAGACTGCCAACTGCCGGGCATTCGAACAGATTTTCCATTTACCGGCCCACTCCAGAAACGCACTAGTAAGGCTGGAATTTGGATTATGCAAACAATCTTATGAATACTGGGCCTCAGTCGTCGATTATCAAGGGACATGCTCCGCCCCTCCCAGACACAATGAAACTACCCTGAAAGAAATTTTCACGAAAGGGAAAAACCCATGGGCAGACGCTTTATCAACAGCCCTTAAGGAGCTGCACCTCGATCTGTCTGACTGGGGCAATTTTATTCATCAACCCGGCCTGCTTAAAACAATTTTAAGGAAACAAGTCAGAACACTATCAAAGCAAGATGACATTGCGACTATCGAGTCCTCCTGCAGCAATATTGGGATACTAGTCAGCTCTTATGAGGACAAATTGAGGCAGCCTTACCTTGATTCAGCACTGAATAAACAAATACTAAAGCAAATCCTTTCAGTCAGACTCATGGCCATCCCAATAAAAGACATCAATACCCGCTGGAAATCACTAGAGGCGGTCACCTCCTGGAGACTCTGCCATCAGTTCGAGGAGTCCTTGGCCTACCTACTCTGCATCTGTCCTGATCTGAGCCTCGCACTTCGCACTTTATTAAAAACCTTGTTTTTAAAATATGGCACCAGCACCTGCACGGATGCAATGAAGCTTCTTTTTAATTTCCCCATGGAACTGGCAAAACTAGCGAAATTTGCACAAAAACTTAAAGAGCTCTTAAGTAAAGATAAAACCGGGCTTAACGTAAGACCCTAAGCACAAAGCTGTGAGCACAAACCAAGTATCCATGGGCCTCTATTTTTACTCTTAATACGGTTCTGAAATGTATGATATGAATTGAAACAATATTGTTTATATTCTTTTAACGGTCAAAGAAGGATCTTGGAAATACATATTACGCATGGCCTTTGTAACAATTTTTATTAATTGAAACAATAAAATCATTTTACACACTGGAAAGGATGAATAGATAAGATGTTCCAGGCGGATCTGAGAGGACGGTTTGGTGTAGAGCAGTCTGTTATAGGCAAATAACCATTTCTCGATTTTCAAACGGGTCAGTACCATAAAAAGGTAGTCCCATGTCAGTGCATCAAATACCTTCTCAAGGTCTAGTATGAGGCAGGCAGCACATGGAAATCGCCTCTGAACCTGATCCTGCATGTGAAAAAGGCATTGTATGCTTTGGGATGTGCTACATTCCAGGGCAAAGTCATTCTGGTCAGAATGTATGAGTTCTGGGAGGATCTGGTCATATCTATTGGAGAGGTTCTTCCCCAAAATCTTATAATCCGCCCCAAGGATGGCGATGGGTCGGTAAAACGGCAGCTGAGTGGAGCCCCTTTATGGTTTGGGGATAGAGACTAAGAGTGACTCCCGAAGAGAGCTGCATCATACATCTCCGCAAGAGGGGCACCAGGACAGAAGAAAAGGTGGCATAATAATCTAGTGGTAACCGATCAAGACCCGGAGTTTTTTTCGAGCGAGTTCCACATCCGCCATTGTGATTTTAGCATCTAATGCAATTATAGCGGTGTCTGTAATACACAGGAGGTTAGGATCTGAAAAAATGCATTTGACTCTGCCACTGAAGTGCCTAGCGGTGCCTGATAGATGGAGGAGTAATAGGTATGAAATGCATGTAATATTTCACTCTGCGTGCGCACTGTGGTTCCCGAACTCATGGCCACTTCCATGATGGGATTGACAGAGGTCTCCTGCCTAATCAGTCACGCAAAGAGATGGCCATACCTATTACCTTCTCTGTGTAACTTGGCCATGTGAGCTGTTCAGTTAAAACACCTGAAGAGCTCTAGAAGTTTTTGCATCAGCGAGTACCGGTACAGTCGTAGGGTCACAATCATCCACCTTCCCCCTTCTGGTGAAAAGCTGTTCAGCTTCTACTATCTCTCTGTCTAAGGTCCTGCGGACACCCACAATTTCCTGCATTCAGACACCCCTCATCACCACCTTGAAGGCGTCTCACTCAAGTGACCTAGTGGAGGCCTTATTATGTTTTTTGGCAACGTATCACCAATTGTGGGTCCCCTTTGCCTCACGGAAGATGGGTCTTCCAAGAAATCTCATGGGAGTCACCAAGTCGGTGTTGGAGGATGAGGAGTCACCCACCACAGGTCCATAACCTGGGCATCGTGATCTGAAAGAATATGCCACTGGTAGTTCGAGTGGTGAATGAGGGGCACCAAGGGAGTGGAGCAGAAGAAGCGGTCCGGGCGCATGCAGAGGTTGTGTGGTACTGAGTGGAAGGAGTAGAGTTTAGCCCTAGGATGAATAGATCTCCACACATCCAATAGTGTCCAATGTTGTACCCAGCTCCAAAAGTATTCGACTAGCGCTTAAGGGGGAGAGCTTGGCAAGGGGGGTGGGGCCTGTCTAAATCAGGGTCCAGTACACAATTGTAGTCTCCCTCAAGCACCTAAGGCATCCCAGTCTTATGTGCTAGTGTGGTGGATAGAGTAGCCCAAAAGGCTCCCTGATCTACGTTTGGGGCATAAATGCTCCCTATGAGTATGGGATGGCCATCTAGGAACACATACCTTCCTTCCTTGTCTATGATTGTGTCTACTTCTTAAAAAGGGACTTCAGGTCTAATCCAGACCATGTCACCCCGTGCACACACAGAATAGGTTGTGACGTGAATGGTGCCCCTCCAACACTTACACAGGCACCCCAATTCTTCCATTGTAGTTTGGAACACTTGTAGAAGTACTATGTGTGCCTGCTGGTGCTTACTGTATGAGTAAACTGGATATCTCTTCCTCGTTGTGTGAATTTCACACACGTTCAATGTAAGAAATCTGACATCAGATGAAGGAGCCATTTCCTGTACAAGAGAAAAGCGCCCAGTACGCACCCTGGGGGAGCCTCCCAGGGTAACCCCTGACCCAGAATTCCACCCAGCTAGTTCCATGCAGAGTATGTTGTGCTTGTCTGCTAAGGCAAATTGTGTGTAAAATGGGTACGGTATAGTAAAACATTTATTTAAAAAAAGCACAGCATGGAGAGCCTAACACAACCAGAAGTACACCCAAACTGAGCACTGTCAAGAACTCTAGTGTGCTGTGGGAGTGTGACTTGGTTCGAGGGCCAGTTGTGAAACCTAGTGTGCCCTGTGTGACATGGGGTGAGTCATGTCGGACGCAGCAGGGGCTGCACGCAGTCCTGAAGCTCACCATGTGTATGGTATTTAGTAGCTATAAGAGTGAGATCGGTGGACCCAAAACTGATGTGTCAGCCAGCATCAGGCAGTGAGGGCAGGGGAGGAGGGCCAGCAGAAGCAGACCAGGAGCTGCTGCCCCCCACACCACTGCTCATGTAAGAGTCAGTGATCTATCTCTGCAACATGGGATAAGAATAAAAGGATGTACAGTGTTTACCAGTTTCTAGTAATGTCCAGAGGGGAGCAGGGCGATTAAATGATGTTGTCCGCCATTTGAGAAGTCACCAATGGAGGGGTGTGGGAAGCATGTTGTCCTCTGATGTGAAAATGTGCGTACCCTTCTCATTGTTTGTGGCTCCGGTACGTGCTCCCAAGATAGCTTCCACCTGCAGGGCTTGTTTGCGGTCCTCAATAATCTGTTTGATATCAGGGGATTTCATCAGAGATGGTCAGGGATGGCCTCTGCATGTGGCAGCCCCTTCTTCTTTGACATGACTGAGGGAGACCCGATGAGGGCCCTGCCGGCTCCACAGCTGGATCATCAGGAAAGTGGTCCGCCCAGTCCCAGGTGCCTTTAGGGTCCTTGAAGAATGAGGAGACTCCATTTGACATGATTTTAAGGTGGGGTAGAAATAGCAATGAGTAATGAACTCCCAACTGGGGGAGTCAAATCTTGACCTCCAAAAAGGAAGAGAGCTGGTTCTGGATGGCTCAGGTGTAGTCTGGAAACAACATTATGAACTTGTCCACAACCTGGAGGGGACTAGCTTGGGGGCGGAACTCAGAATTGTTTTGCGGTCTTTAAAATGCAGGACCTTAGCCAGCATGGGGTGCAGGGGAGCCCTCGGGTAAGGCGGTGGGACGGCTCATGATGGGCCCTCTCCAGTGAAAAGAAGGGGGTAAGATCTGAGGATGAAGCAAATGATTTGAACCAGGTCTCCAGGTATGATAGGGATCTCGACACCCTCTGGTAGGCCCAGGATTTGTATGTCGCGCCTCCATGAGTGACCCTCCACATCCTCTGCTCTACCCTTGAGCTGCCAGAATCACTCCTGAAGGTCCCGGATCACCGTCTAGTTGTCAGCTGCCAATGTTTGTAGAGAAGCTAGTGTTTTTTCCCCATCAGAGACCTTATCCATGAGCTTGTGGTGATCGTAGTGCAGGAAGCTCAACTCCGTTGCCAGGGACCCAAGCCGGGTCTCCATAGATGAGCTCTCTTCGGTAAATTTCTTACAGGTGTTGGGATATAAATGGTTAGGAACTAATATCCTCACATGATACAATGATACATATGTAAAAAACACTAAGCCTGATTTCCCTGCAGCAAAAAAATAACAAAAAATAGTAGTTATGTATGACTACTATTTTAATAACACTTATGAAAATACACCACTAAACAGATTATTATTTAAATATATTTCTTAAAGAAATTATATTCATCATCTAGTGTCCAGTGACAATTGGATAAACACCATGATGATGACTGTGTACAAGTAACATCCTACCCTAATGTAGGTTGAAAGTTGTCGGCGATAATATCTAGAAGAGTGTGGAGGAGTATCCTTTATTTAAAATACAAGTATTTCCTCACAAAGGAACTGAAATTGAATGCCCCTATAAATTCTTCAAGGTGGAAACAGATCCCAAAAACAATCCTCCACCTCCTGGTAATTGAGATACCACTAACTGTCATACAAAAAAAAAGGAAAAGCAGATAGGGCCCAATTCATAAAGGTAAAGTTAAACGAAAAGTCTAACTTAAACTAAAAGTCTAGCTTTACTACTTTTCAGTATTCACAAAGGGATTTACAAGTGGTATCTCTAGGCCTGTGGGGGTTCCACATTTGGGGGGAAGGAGGTTCAGCCCCAGGTGCTGAATCTTTGTTCTAGCAATGGAATCTCCGCACTCGGGCAGAATCTCCGCACTCAAGCGGAAGCTCTAAACTCAGGGCAGACCACAACACAGGGAAATAAGAGGATAATCATTGGTGTATGCCACAACACATGCCTAGTTTGCACATCATGAGATCTATGACAAATATTTGTACAACCAACATAGTACAAAATGCCTCACTTAAAATAGAATACAGCTATATATCGGCACTGGGCTGTTACAAATGTGCATGTGTAGGGCATGTGCATGTAGGTAACAGTAGAGTATGACAACATGTTACTAAACATTGAATTGCACGGTGAGTAAGGTACACTTGTTACTTGGAGCTGAAGAAACAAAAACTGTTTTGCAAATGTGATGGGAGTAGGACCAGTTAGCTATAAAGGGAGTGTATCGGAAGGGTAATTGTGGTGGAAAAAACAAACACCTCTTCAACTGTGTAGATATATCCTGTTAGTTACAATACCATAAACCTATTCATATGACCCTTCAAGTGGCAAAAAGAACATCTCAAGTATATTTGTTACTAAATCTCTTCTACAGATGCACATTTAACAATTAGATATGTGTCATGTAATGTCTTCCACAATCAATTATCAATTCAAATGTGAATATTGTACACAAGTCAAAACCTCTAATCAAACCTCAGATTGCCAAGTTTCTTCCAAACACTACACACACACACACATCTGTGTCTGTGCTTACCATCCCTCAACCCTGCTCCAGCAGAATGTTGTTAGCCCAACAGCCCATCACAGCCTGGCTGCATACATAAAATATGAGCTGCCACAAGCAAACCCTTTCAGATGTTACAATATGTCGCTGAATGTGTTTGTCAGTTTGCCCCTTGCAATGAGACAGAATGATTTGAGGAGAAGGAGGATGAGACCTGAGAGGATCTTCAGACAAAGGATCAACCTATTTGAGATATCCAGCCATATTCCGTTTTCCCCCCTGATGTCATCTTGGACATGGTTTGTGAGTGGGAGAAAGAACTTGATTAAGACATGCTGCTCCCACGTCATCTCAGCCTATATCAACATCCTAGATTCAGAAGAAAGGGGGCAACCCAGTAACCCAATGACCTGGGTAAAACTATGATTAAAAACACTTATGGTCCTTATGGGGGAAGTGTAGCCCTTGACTTCCACAGCAATAGTTTGATAAGGAACACTTCTTACAAGTGCATGTTACTGATGCATTTCATATGTTTATTTCCTTTAGAAAAAAAAACACTGTTTCAAAGGTCAACTAGAAGCAAATAACAACTTAAATTAAGGTGCTCCTATTAGGTGAAAGCGCATGAAAAGTGATGCAATGAAAAAGTGACCTATTGCTGTATACAATACTATGTACATGTGACTGGAACGGATAGTATGATGTTAATAATGACTTGCCCATTGACTGGCAGCAGGAGAGTTTGGTAACATGTGGGTCCTCGGTAAGTACTCAAGTACCATACAGGTCTGATATGTATAAATGCTGTTTGAATATGCACAACCATTACAAATGACTAATTTTCATGACACATACATGACCCCAACAGACACTGCATATACTATTTTATACATTATGAGCTCTACAGCTACAAGACGGTAATGCACACATATTGCCTCATATTACTTCCCAGGTGATGCTGCATATACACTCTCCCCTCATCTCCCCACACCAAATAGACGTGCAATTGCTGTACCTCAGCATAGGTGCAATAGAGCATACATACGTACACGAGTCATAATAGAGCACACTTTTGGTCTCCTAAAGTCACGATTCAGATGTTATGCCCATACAGGGGGAGCTGATGTACTCCCCTGAAATTGTGTGCAAAATAATAGTAACCTGTTGTGTCTTGCACAACATTGCAATAAGTCAAGGTTTACACATACTTCTGAACCCTCACCAAGGTCTGAATCCAGGCAACCAGGGCATTGTCCCAAACAGAAGGCAGGTTACGAGGTGCGTGGCCAGCTGGTTGGCACTTTTCCCACTTCAGCCACCAGTTGTGTTATAGCCTTTTTGTGGTTTCACAGTCTATTGTCAATGATGATTGGTGGACATTTTAACACTCTGTCCATAAATTCCAACTTGAGACAACTCTGCAAGCCATGGATAATGTATATAAACTACAGCTGTTGTCAAGAGTCAAAAGATAGGCCATGCAACACATTTCTTGCATATGATAGTAATTAGTGTGGTCAAAGTCTCAAAGGACTCCATTGCATTTGAGATATAAAAATGTCACTGCATGTATAAGATCACTCCGGACAGTGGATATCTGCAAATTTGTCTGAACCAAGTGTCACAATGAGTCATGCCCATACATAGAGTCAGTGAGGATTGACATTGTGTACAGCATGGAAACTTACAGAAACTCTCCAGGACCGTCCCAGTCACATTAGGAGTCACGCAAGGCTCCTCCCTCTCACCTACACTGTTCAACTTATTCATGGAGCCACTCACCGAGATCCTCAACTCATCAAATATTCACTTTCACATGTACGCTGATGACACACAACTATATTTAAAGATAAACTCTCCGGATGACATCAAAGCTCTCAATCTAACTCTACAAAAACTCAGTCTTGGTTGACTGAAAACCACCTCAAACTAAACTCCCTCAAAACCGAATTCCTACTTATCTCCCCCTAACCAAACAGCCATCATACAAGAATGGCTTAAACAACTTACAGCGCTCAACTGCCAACCTCTTATAATAGATTCAGCAAAATCACTGGGAGTAACTTTGGACAGTAACCTAAATATGCAAAAACATATCAGCGCCGCAGCAAAAGGAGCAAACTTTCAGATGCACACCCTTAGAAAATTAAAACCCTTCCTCCCAGCAAATGACTTCAAATTGGCAGTCCAAGCACTAGTAATTCCCAGACTAGAATATGGCAGTGCAACTTTATGTGGACTCCCTAGATCAACAACTGCCCCGCTAAGAGCATCACTCAACTCAGCGGCCAGGCTCATCACAGGTTCCAAAAGACATTACCACATTTCCCCCGACTTCAAAGCGCTCAACTGGCTACCCTTCGAAGCAATAATTCAACAAAAAATCGCTTGCATGACGCACAAAGCCCTACATTACAACACCCCGAGGTACCTGGCCCAGGAACTGGAGCTCTCGTGTGGAAACAGATCCTCCAGGAGCGCCAACAACCTTCTTTTGAAGCCTCAAAGATTTGCCAAGAAGAAAACATATAATCGCGCCTTCTCTGGAATTGCTCCAAGGATTTGGAACGCACTATCCCCAGAAACCAGACTCAACCCATCAACTGCCTCCTTCAAAAAGAAGTTAAATCGCTTCTCATGACAAAATTCACTTGAACATTATTTCGGACTCGTAGAACAACCAGCTGTAACATAAGTCTTTATCGCGTAATACTATGTTTCTTGTGTACATTGTTTCTTTTGTTTAACTACCTTATTTGTAAAGCGCTCTGATACCCGCAAGGGTCATGTTCGCGCTATATAAAACTTTCAAAATAAATAAAATATGTGAAGCAGATGAGATTACAAATAAGTGTAATTTCTAGAATTTTGGGTTAGACATACTACAAATAATCATGCCTTCCCCATGGTTCAAGTGTGGCTTACTGTGTGGCCCTTACTAACATATGTGACATGGGGATGACAGGCAGTGAAGAAAACTTTTTGGTCCACTCACTGTACATTTTTGGGCCAACTAATAATCAAAATGTAACAAACTACACACTGCTAATTACATTTTGAACTTAATGTCAGTGTTGGAGACACAGTAGTTGTGTTGCTTACATAGTGAGGCTATGTATGTTTAAAAATGTAGTGGGAATGATCTACTATTTACCCATGTTGCATCATGATGGCTAGCATGAATCTCTAGTAACATACTGCTCAATCCTTCTATCTTCATATTGCATATGTGATGTACTCAGACAATACTGAATGCATAATGGTAAATATCTATGTGGAGTTGTGTTTAGGAACCAAAACATTAAACAAATGTATGTACAGGTAGGTGAATATATATTGTATTTGTGTGTTCTGCTACTCATGTGGCAGTGTAGCTACATATCTGTCATACAAACACCATGGTGCAAGTATTCCTGTGTAATGACCTGGATTGTCTTTGCTCAGAAATGGACTCCTTCAGGAGCCCAACTAAAAAGTAGAAGGTTGTTTCAATTTGTTTGTGATGCTGAAAGTATCACACATACTAATAAATTCTAATGTTCAACTATTATTATATGTAACTGTCTCATGGATACTTCCAGGAAGCATGATGGAAAATTGTCAAGAAGTGAATGGCACTGTTTGAGATGTAAATGGTGAACTAACACAGCCTGTATGTAATTTCCTGCATGTAATTTCCTGTGTTATTGGCATTGATTTCAGGCCCAATTGCGGAGTCTCTGCCTCGTGTGCGGAAATTCCACCCCGAACGCGGAGATTCCACACTCGAGACGGAGATTATGCCCCAAGTGCAGCACCTCCGTCCTGAGTGCGGAACCTCCACCGGCATAAATATACTATCATAAGTCCCTTTTTGAATTCCAAAAAGTAGCAAAATTAGACTTTTGGTCTAACTTTAACTTTGTGAATCGGGCCCATATAGCTTTGATCTTCTTTATTATTTACTCTGGACACATTTTGATTAGCAATGAAACTGCTTGTCAGTTTTAAATGCTTTGTCTTTTGTAAAGATTGTGGCTTTTTGGTACCATTGTTTATAACTGTAGTATGCCATAACTGTTTGTCCTTTATTGAAATCTTCCTTGAGTGCTTAAAAACAACTAAATGAATTGAAATTCTTATAAATGATTTCAGTATGCATGTGATTTAATTTCATGTTGTGATTGGTGAATAATAATTGAATTTATGGCAGATGGGGCTTGCTCTTATGATTGTAATGGTAATGAAACATGCCTAGCTGCCCTAAGGTCAATGGCATGCCATCAGAGGCCTGGCCTATCTCAAGCATCCTTTTAGGTCTTTTTGAGAGATGTTGTTAGGAGTCTAATCATAATCAATAAATACACCACATGATCCACTATCCAACAGTGCCAAAACATTAACATCCCTTCATTCTTCAATTCTCAAAACAGTTTGGAAGAGGGACAATTGAATGTCGGACCTATTGATAAAAAAATCAAAATAAAGGACCTGTCACACAAACACCATCTTTTCTTTCTCAGAGATCAGGGGCCATATTTATAATTTTTTCACACAATGCAATGCAGCAAGGCACCTTGCTGCACTATGCTGCCTGAAAGGGAGGGGCAGGAATGCTCCTTATCTATCAAGATATGGTGCATCCGTGCTTTCTCCTTGTGAGCTTTTGGCTGCCTAACGCCAACACAGGCACCCTTGATCCATGGTGCAAGGGTGTCTGCATTGTAGTCAGGATTGGTTTTGTGCAGGAAGGGACGCCTTCCTGCACAAAAAGAAAGCTTTGAGGATTTTTCTTCATTCTACGTGTGTTGCAGAATGCAGCACACATAAACATAGGAAGAAATAAGGAGAAATTAACACATTTCTCCTTGTTACGCCTCCCCTGGGAAGATTTAGCATTTGATGCATTCCCAGGACTACCACTGATGGTAAACCTGGGAATGCGCCAAAATCCATGGTTGGATGGATGGGAACACCCACTCCCCACCTATTAAATGTCTCCCTGTGGCACAGGGATGCAAGGCATAGACTTGTGGTGCCCTGCATTACTCCAGATTTACCATGCACTGCTAGCCACGCAAGGTGGCCTTGCACTGCTTGGTAAATCTCATTCTAGGTGTTGCCTGACCCTTGCGTTACCTTGCTTGGCACAAGGGTGATGCAAAGCTTTGATAAATATGGCCCTAGGTGTTTACTCAAATCTTTTTATAACTGTTGGGCAAGCATTGAATCAGTTGTCCAGCATCACACAATAAAGACACATCTAAGCCTTTCACAAGCATTCTTTTACAACCTCAGTCAAAGAAATGTTGGCTGTCCATCTTTGTGTCCTCCTGGCATGAAGAATCTAAGTTATTTTCTAATGTGCAAGGAGAATGGTTTCTGCTAGAACCAGGAAACCTCACTCAAGAATGTTGATCACAATTCAAGAATCAGCCCAAAAGCAAAAAAGACTGGCCAACGGTGCTCTAGCAAGCGCTAATCACCCTCAATCTGAATGAAGTGTGGGGTCTAAACATCAGTTTCCTTGCATTAAAAAAAATTATTAATAAAGCAGCCAAACAGTATGCATGGTCAATTGACAAAGCTGCTACAGCAAGGAAAATACATGGATGGATGGTCCTATCATCGTATATGAACTGGGCGCCACAGCCATATCTCGTAATCCATATTTCTCCAACAACGCAGCATTTCCTTCTTCTCATTCGCTTGGGAGCTTTTTCCTCAAAAGATCAGGTTCCATCATGGAAACAAACTTTACCTAACAATCTTTGCCAGCTCTGCGGGAGTATGGACAAGACAATTCAACATTTCCTGTGTATTTGCCCCGCTGTCAATCAACTGAGATGACAACTCCTAGTTCCGGCTTTTCGGTCACTCCATATAAGATCATGCCGACCCGCTGTGATGGCTTTGCTGAATAGCCAGTTGTTGCAGCTTTCTTGTAGGACAACAAAGTTTCTTCAACAAATAAACAAACAGTTACAAACACAGCAGGGTTAGAGGGGATTGCTCAAATCTCTCTCAACAATCACAAGTTTGATATTCTTAAAGATATATTTTTGAGATAAGGGTCCAACTGATTGTAAAGTAATTTTAATGGAACTGTTTTATAAATTTTAACACGTTCAAAGATTAATTCGAACCAAAATTGTAGTAGGCAGCACAAAGCACTTTATACTCTTGGCAATCTAAGCCAGAGCATGCTTGGCATGTTTGCACATTGAATTGGCCTTTTATTGCACACTGTATACCACTCTCAGTTAAATATGTAGCATTAATGACATTTAGAAAGAAGCTTGTGTCCTTAGCCTTGGCTAGTTACAATACCAAGAGCTCAGACTATATGCATATAAGGATTTATGGTCATGCGTGATGTGACCCAACACCTCTGTTTTAAGAAATTGTTTTGGATACATCCTGCCCACTCTCGTGATGTTGACTAATGTCTCCTTTTAATTAAGAAATTGTATTGTTGTATTCTTCATATTTTTCTTATGGTTTTAGCTAACTCAACAATAAACTGTCTACTTCACTCAAGAATGTTTCAATTTCATCTCTCCTGAAGTCTGTGTTCAATGAACAGAGCCATATCTTTAGGTTCATGAACTGTAATAGGATGATGAGTAAGAAATAAACCACCCTTAATGTCTCCTTTTATCCACAATGAAAAAATGTAATGTGGGCCCCCTCAGCCCAAGTAGTCTTAGCATCCATTTGGTGAAAACAAGTCACATAGATCAATATTTCCATAGCACCTTTGTGAACAACACAAAGAGTCTCCTCATTGGAATGCTCAATATCAGGGTGTTCAAATATATTCTTAAAAGCAAGCAAAAAAGTAGTATAATTACAAAACCAAGGAATGGATGTGATAACAGATGCAGTTACCCAAGCTAAGGCTGTGCCAGTGAGACAGCCGATTTAATATTCCACCTGATGCCATTCTTGATTAAACTGTGCAGTGTGAAAGGCAAACTGTACAGTTAGGGAATGCAAAAATGCCCGTATTTCGGAGGACCCCAAGAAAAATGTTAGGCTACTCAGTATAGTAATCACTAAGATTTGTTTCAAGGCCCTATTTTTGAAGGTGGAGTTGTAATTCTTGAGTCAGGTCCTGAGAAGGAGCCATGGCGAAAACATATCTATGGAATTGTTGATGTCACAATCTGTCAAGGACTGCATGCTGTGAAGGGATCTCAGTTTCCTTCTTGATTACCCAAGGAATTAGCGATTCCTCTGACTAGTCACAGTGCCAACCTAGCTACTGGGAGGTTCAAAGCATCCTTTGATGTAGTGAAGGCAGGAAACAACATCTGAGGAAGAAAGGTTGACACCATCTTTGTTTGGAAAACTATGAGCCTGATTAGGATGGCACCCTAACGGAGATGGGGACCGCCCGACATAGTGTCGGGGGTTCCACATGCCCAATTACAATGCGACCGCCACTTTGGCGGGCGCATTCTACATGTTTTCCATTGCGGCAGGTGCTGCTGGCTGCAGCACGCGCCGCAATAGAAAAAATACAGGTGTTGCATTTCTCTGTACTACGTGTCAGGCACCTTGTGGCGGATGAACCGCCATGGAAAGGCTGGCGGGGATCCAGCAACTTAATCTGGCGGACGGTGCCTTCTAGGCACCGCCACCATATTGAGGATGCCGGGCGGGTCCGACAGGCAATTGTAACGATTGCCTCTGTCGAACCCGTGGCGGACGGGCTTTCCGCCCCCCAGACTCACCGCCCGCCATCCTTATCTGGCGGGCGGTAATTGGCCGCAAGATGGCGGTGAACCCGCCACTGGCAGCCTGCCGGTGGCGAATTCACCGCCATCATAATCACCCCCTATGTAACAGATACTGAAATTGAAATCATCTTGGTTAGGACAATACTTAATGTTTGCCATGCCTTCTACTTTGGAATAATGGCATGTCCTTAGAGCCACAGATGAGAGAAGAAGCAATTTCTGCCTTTCATCACCTATGGAGACCATCACCAATGTAAACTCTTAAAGCTGGCACATCTGCAGAAGAATAAAGAATAAAGTCTTACTGCGAACAAAGAGCAAGAAGCAAAGCTGTGCTACGTACCGTCCATAGACATGAAACTAAGTGACCAGTCCTCTGTCTATAGAGAGCTTTTTTCAAAGTTACAACAGCAAACATGGAGAACCTGGTTCTCAAACTGCACTTTGCAGTATGTTTTATGGCACTGTAAAATGTACTACAAAATGCAATTCACACACTGCGTATGGAGCTTTACAATTCTGCATTCCCTATACTTATATGTGCAGAGTTGTCTGCCCTGACCGCAGAGTCTCCAGGTGCAAAGAGCTCCGCACACATAAGTATAGGGTGTGCAAACTCATAAGGCTCATCATGTAGGGCTCTATTCACAATGTATCTTTATGTCTGCACTTGGGGTGGAGATTCGGCCTGAGTGCAGACATAAAGGTAGTACTCGTAAATGCCATTTGTGAATTCCCAAATTCGTAAACTTAGATGTTTGGTCTAAGTTTAGACCTAACATCTAAGTTCAGCTTTGTGAATCGTGCCCGTAGTTTATGAATTGAGAGAAACAAGTACATTTACTACAAAGTGTAAATTACCTTTGAGAATGAGGACCTTGGTGTGTAATTTGCACATCCCTGGCTTGCGAATGGGGAAAGTACATCAGGCCCTAGCTTATAACTGTTGTCAAACTTCTCCACCAAGCACCAAGAAACCTCCAGGTGCACAGTAGCTTTAGAAATGGAAATTAGCATAATATAACCTAAAATAGGTGTTCTGAAGCTGCAAGAGGCGGCACACAGTCAGGGTACAGGTCAGAGGTAATGCTAGCTTGAACAACACACTCTGCTGTGTCTTTTTCTTACCTTGTTTTCCACATTTAACCCCATCACCTTCCATTTTGTTTACAACCAATAGTTATATTTGTAGAGCCACGTCTTCGGGGATGGTTGTCTAGCTCTTGTTTCTTATGAAGCACTCTTTTAATTCCGGTCTGTTGCACTATATACAATACATGTAGTAAATGAGGAAAGAAAGAAAGAAAGAAAGAAAGAAAGAAAGAAAGAAAGAAAGAAAGAAAGAAAGAAAGAAAGAATATGTCTCATCTGCCGTCCTAATCGAGTTTTAGCTAGTAATGTATTTAAACTTTTTTTTCTAATAATCTCAATATGAAAAACTAAACTATCCACACTGATTTGTTTCATATCGAATCATTGCCGAACTTCAGTTTCCTTGTTGACTTCTGTATGTTGTTGGGAGAATGCTTCATATTAACAAGTTCACAGCCATGTCGTCTTTGTAAAATTTCCTCCCTCCTTCCTACGGCTTTTAAAGTAGAAAAATATTAAAAGATTGTCAATGTTATTTTAAAGATAGACAATAGAACATATATTCCATCTTGACAAGCTGTCCATTTAGCCTACACAGTCATTTTAAAACAGCACCAGTGTGCTTTATTAAGCAAAGGTATACAATTATATTAGCAACTGAAGCAGAAGCTGTTCCTATGAATATAAATCATGGAAATGTGATAAATTAAAGCTTTTGACTATTAACTTTTTTTTTTCACTATACAGAAGGAGACGGACGGGGGGTGGGGGTTGGGGGGCATAGGTTATTTTTACCAATGACATCTCTTCAGCATTCATGGGAAGCCTGAGCGGGAGGCATTTGATATAAGTACTTGTTTTATTTTGTCATGCATACCAAATGTGACCACAAAGAGAATACAAACTAAAAGATGCTAACATTAGAAAACTAATTTGTCAAGAATTTTACCCTAAGACTTATCCATTTTCGTGTTTCCTCATGTTTGCACCTATATCGCATAATTATTTAAAAAAATATAGATACCAGTCAACTCATATCCCCAAGATGCACAGTAGCTAATCATCAGGTAAGAGGATTCCAGAGCCAGTGTCCAGTCTTTTTTTCTTAATACTAAGCTAATCATTGCATTTTATGTTCACATAAGACATTAACGACACAAGACCAGAGATGGCAGCAAAAGCAGATGTCCTGAAATGGTGATTCATTTCTTTGCTATATCTCCTGATCAATCCACGAATCATCTTCATCTGCTGTGATATGGCAGCTTCTTTCATTTTCATTTCCACTGTCAATCCCTTCTTAAATCTGGATTGTTAGTGAATGATAGGAGCATGGTTTATTGGATCAAAGACTGGACTGTGCAGAGCGGGATCCTTGTGACCTGGACTCTTCTTCCCTCTTTCAGCTACACTCCAGGTGATTAACACCTTCTTTGAATGTTTCACTCCTACATAGGATTCCGACTTTGAGGGATTTGAGGTTATATGACCTGGACTCTTGACTGTTCTGCCCAGTAGCCTGACATTTCCCTTTGCTGTTTGCTTGCTTGCTGCAAAAAGCGTTTGATTTTGTCCTCTCAATCGATTTGAGAGATCACTGTGGAAAGGGCACTTAAAAAGTTCCGGCCTGAATGGATTGCTTGCTGAAGACGGCTTTTACATTGACCATTTCTCTTGAGTCCTGATTGCTGTTTTTCGGCATCTAATCAGTGAATAGTCCCACAAGAAAATCCATTAGAGAATTAGGGGTTAATTACAATGTTGGTCGGAGTTTCCTCCGACTGACACGTGGCGGAAATGGGACCGACTGACCCCCGGCCAGCGGTCCCGACCTCCTAATTACGATGCGACTGCACAAGCTCCCATAGGGAAATGGGAGGTTGTGTTAATCCCTGCACCCCGTGGCAGGCACCTCTAGGTACCTGGCACAAGGTGCAGGGATTAACAGGGGGGCACCATAAGTGCCCCCTTGTCCCCCAACAGGAGGCCGCAATGAAAAGGCAGCCCTGCTCGGGTCCCCAAACACGCTTTCTGACAGGCTTTTCATGTCGGAAAGCCCGACATGGAAAGCCTGTCGGAAACCGAGCAGTGTAATCCCAAAGGCAGAAATGCCTTCCTGTGGGATTACGGGCCAGTCTCCGACTGGCTGACGGGCTCCTGGAGCCCGTTGGAAGCCAGCCCGGAATGACTGGCCTGTTTCAATTCCGACCGGCTGTATTGTAATCAGCCTGTCGGATTTGAAACCAATGATCTCGGTCGTAAAGCCTCCGACCTAAGGTTGGACGCTTTATGACAGAGATCGTAATTGACCCCTTAGTGTCTGAACCTGCTGATGCTTCGAGAGGTGGCCGAGTTACTGGGCTCATGATGCAGTATCTCATTGGGATCCACTCTGGTTTCTGTAGACTATCAATTTTTTCTGTCAGGTCCTGCATTGTCTGGCTATGAAGCTGGTTAGTTGCTTTTTCATCCTCGTTGTTTTGTGCAGAAAAATACTTTTTCACCCTTGCAATGAAGCTGGCTATGTGAAGAGGACAGATATTCCATTGGTCTCTCTGTTTGCTTGTGCACCTGTAACTTGATGATCCGTTGTCAATTTCCTTGATACTAAAGCAGCTGCACCTGCTGTGGTCTGTGTTGCAGATCCACTGCATCGATGTCCAGCAAGTCACCTTTGTGTCCAGTGCAAGCTCTCCTCTATCTGCTGGATAATAGTACTGTGATGCTTAAATTCCCAGCTGAGTCCTCCTGGACTCAGAAGCTAGCATTGTAATGACTAATTGCTGACATTATTTCCTATTGATAGTAAAATGTTACTTCTTCATCCAAGAACTGTGCATTTGTGCACAGTCTTAGTGACGTATGGTGGCATCTTTCTGTTTATCATTGTCTTCTTTGTAGATCAGTGTATGCGTCCACTTGTCTAGAGGCTCCGGGTGGAGAGCTTATTGGCAAAGCACTGCTCTGAGACACCACTTAATTTGTCTGTACACTATGGGCGAATGCAGGTTTCAGTGCCTGATTAATTCATATGTTTTACATCTAATCTGGCTGGCTTCCTCCTTCATCCCTTTCTGTATTTGTTCTACTTTTAGGAGCTTTTTTTATGGGAGGGGGGGGCAAAGCAGATATAGCTTTCCTCCTTTTCTAAGCTCATCTCATGACATCCTTAACATTTCATTAATAATTTGTTCTGACTACAGCAGCCATGTTGGGGATACAATCTAATGGAAGTCAACCCGGCTTTCTAACTCAATTCATAATATTAGCACAATTTCTTGAACATAAAACTTTGTATCAGTGATCGCCTACGTCACTGCTTTATTGTTTTGTACATGTCAGTTGCTCACCATATGTTGCATTTTGCTCTATTGTACGCCTACAATTTTTAGACATTCTAACTACATGAACATATTAGTGTTTACTCTGTGCATGTATTATAAGACCATACTTGAACAAATTACAGCTTACTCCTCTAATTATCCAGATGTGTTGGTATGTTCAAAAATCGGCATATTTATTGCTTACAATTTCAGTCGTTTACATTTTAGCTAGTTTATTACTCATAACAGCAGGTCGACAGTGCACCTCTGGTGTATTCCTTCTTTCACACCGTTTGTGTTCTGTCTGAAACACTTCATCAGGAGCTCTTATCCAAAACCCGATTTCTGTATGGCTGTAAAATGTCCATATTTTTTCTGATTCACTTTCCACTCCTCTCAAAACCTCCATTCTCTTATGGCTGCACTTTCCAATTTGACTTTCACCTCACTTTACAAACTCTTGCATATTATGAAGGGGAGTTCCTACTTTCCTCTTGAAATGATTGCCTCCCTCTCATTCTCTCCTCTCCCTAATCATGAACTCCTCGCTCGGAGCACTGATTTAGAGTTCGGCGGACAGGTTACTCCATCGCAAATGAGATGGACATCCCACCCACTGTATCACAAGTGCATTATATCAAATGGTGCTTGTAATACAGTGGACAGGGTATCTATCACGTTTGTGACAGCGTTACCCAACCACCGAAGTCTAAATCAGGCCCTTAGTTCTCCACTGAAAGCTCTTCAAAAGACTAGCCCTCATTCATTCAGAATTATCAGTTCACCTGATTTACAATACAAATCCCTGATTGCAGACCAATACTATCCTCTCTTCTCAATACCATCTCCACTCCTGGTGCCATTCATCCTATGACTCATAAAGCACCACTCAAGAGTCCAGGACTCCCTTGCAAATAATCCAATTTTGACAATAACCAGAAATCAAAGTACCTGCTAAAATAAATGAAAAGGGACTCAGAGGTGAAATCTGTCTCTGATGAATCAGACATTGACTTGAGGACATAAAACATATGTCAAATGTCCTTTCCATCATGAAAAGTACCCTGAATTGACATTTTATCATTCCACTTCCTGACATGAATTTCCTTACTGGCACTACAATGGGAACAAATATTGTCACCGTAAACCTTCGTTCAATTAAGCACTTGATCTACTTGAACATAATAATTCCTCTTACGTAAAATCCCTTTTTCAAGTTCAAGTTCAAGTTCAAAAAACTTTATTCGGATAACTTAGTATCCATAAAAGCACAGCAGTAGGAAAAATTGTTTAACAAAAGAGAGTAATAATAAAATCCATTAGTGATCGACAATTTATAATTATATAAAATACCAGTTCATACATCAATTTAATAAAATAATCATGCATAAATATAAACGCTCAGGGATTGGACATCATCTTACGTGCACGGGTGGCAATTTTCAAAAACATGCTAGTTCGGAAGGCCAACTCTTCGTCGGCCAAAGCGAGTAACCACGAATAAGCATTGTCCAAGTTAATAGGCCTTTGTTTTAAAAAAAATTGAATTAAAAGCCACTTAGTATATTTCAAATAGTATTTACAAAGAAACAAAAAATGTAAAATGGATTGTCCACTCACACCATCACATGGGCAAGGTACATGATCAAGATTAGAGTGGTACCCAAGGGGAAAACATAGCGCAAATTTAATAGTACCTGCTCTTAAACGAAATAGGAGACTCCTATCCCAGTGGGTCATAGGTAAAGTGAGATAGATGGGTAGGGAATGCCTGTGCTGTTCTATAGTCATATAGCTTGAGGCAAGAGATTTATTAGATTCCATAGCAATCCTTTCTGTGTTATATAATAAATAGAGTGCACTTTTGAGCTCATTTTTATGCAATGTTTCGGCTGTGTTGGGGTTTAAGAAAATACGGTCTTTATCAACACTACATAAACTTTGGTGCACTCCAGACAGCCATGGAATGTCCATTCCTTTCTCACATTTAACACAGTCGCTGATAATCTCTCTAGTTAAAGAAGCAGCCTGATTCTTCCAAACCGATAACCAAAAAAGAGCAGGACGAGCACGTATGAAATCATCAATATAGTTTAAGTTAAGTTCCCCATGGCAAATGTATTGTGGAGTAGAGATTGGGACACCCAACAGCTTCCTGCAAAACCTGTTCTCTTCCTGCTGAATGCAGGAGCTGTTGGCATTACCCCAAATCTCAGCTCCATACGTGGCTACTGGGACACATTGTAATTTAAACATTTTAAAATAGCTAAAATAGCACCTGTGTTCTTTGGGCGAGGAAGACTAAGGATGGAGTTAATGGCCTTTGAGAACTTGCTCCTGGAATGAGCCATATGCTCAGTCCATGAGCCGTTCGCAGCAAAGACCACCCCAAGATAGGGGAAGGTACTGGTACTTGTCAGCTTCTGACTGCCCGCAGTAACAGAGCTAAGGTGGCGCTTCCCAGGGCCACATGACATTATATATGATTTTTTAAAATTAACGCATAGGTCTAGACTACCCATATAGTTAACAAAAGTCTGTACTAAGATGCGCAGAGAGTTCGGAGTGTGGCCTATAAGGACCGCATCATCTGCGTATAATAGTACCGGGAGTGTTTTCCCATTGATTTTGGGGACGTCCTGGGTCGTAGATTTTAACGATTTATTCAGTCCATTAATGTAGATAATAAAAAGGAGGGGTGCCAGAACACATCCCTGTCTAACACCCCTTCCTACCTTAATGGCTCCAGAGACCTCACCACCACAACCAATCCTCACCTGGGCCTGAAGATCTTTGTGGAGATGCGCTAAAAAATGTACCAAGGGCTCATCCAGTATTCCTTCTTTCACACCGTTTGTGTTCTGTCTGAAACACTTCATCAGGAGCTCTTATCCAAAACCCGATTTCTGTATGGCTGTAAAATGTCCCTATTTTTTCTGATTCACTTTCCACTCCTCTCAAAACCTCCATTCTCTCATGGCTGCACTTTCCAATTTGACTTTAACCTCACTTTACATCTCCCTAATCATGAACTCCTCGCTCGGAGCACTGATTTAGAGTTCGGCGGACAGGTTACTCCATCGCAAATGAGATGGACATCCCACCCACTGTATCACAAGTGCATTATATCAAATGGTGCTTGTAATACAGTGGACAGGGTATCTATCACGTTTGTGACAGAGTTACCCAACCACCGAAGTCTAAATCAGGCCCTTAGTTCTCCACTGAAAGCTCCTCAAAAGACTAGCCCTCATTCATTCAGAATTATCAGTTCACCTGATTTACAATACAAATCCCTGATTTCAGACCAATAGTATCCTCTCTTCTCAATACCATCTCCATTCCTGGTGCCATTCATCCTATGACTCATAAAGCACCACTCAAGAGTCCAGGACTCCCTCGCAAATAATCCAATTTTGACAATAACCAGAAATCAAAGTACCTGCTAAAATAAATGAAAAGGGACTCAGAGGTGAAATCTGTCTCTGATGAATCAGACATTGACTTGAGGACATAAAACATATGTCAAATGTCCTTTCCATCATGAAAAGTACCCTGAATTGACATTTTATCATTCCACTTCCTGACATGAATTTCCTTACTGGCACAATATTGGGAACAAATATTGTCACCGTAAACCTTTGTTCAATTAAGCACTTGATCTACTTGAACATAATAATTCCTCTTACGTAAAATCCCTTTTTCTAGAGTTAGTCACATGGTGACCATGTGCCCATCAATTCGGGTTCATACCCCTGGTACAAAGTGTGACAGGAAAGACAGTGATAAAAAAATGTTCAATTACGTCCCATTGGAACCTATTTCCAGTCCATTCACATGTCCAAAAAGTTCAATATTCGCAGTTAGATTCACAAATGCAGGTAAGTGGCAAAACGTAATTTGAGATAACGGTACTAACACTCGCTAGCGTTCAACCTTATGACTCTGACTGAAACCTGGCATCCCACAATATTATGGACTCGCTTCTACTATTGATCACTGTATCATTCATATAAATCATCAACATAAAGGGGAAGGCACCATCTAAATCACACTCAGAGAATCTCTTTAATGCAAACATATGAGTCCTTCTCATAGACCCCCTGCTGGACAAGTGTATTCCCTCTTAATGTATTAACTGTATTTTAAAGTTTTAAGGTGTTTCATTGTTTACTTTTATGGCTTTTACTTGCCGAATAAAGTATTTCTGAAGTGAAGAGTCCTTCTCTACCTTTCAATGTCTTGTGCTAGAGTCTATAGTCTCACAACTCTTTGCCTTTAAGTGCAATCACTTTTAATGGCCCGCACAATGTCTGCCACAACCAGCACAGCTCACCCACAACACATGCCATTTCACCTACCACCAATCAAGCTTTTAAAACTTGTGATCTTAACTATTACAAAAACTATTGGATCAAAGATGTCCATGGATGTTCAGCAGTAATCACACATCGACTATCTCTTTCCAAAGGGTCAAAGTATCTCTTAAGACAACTGAGGCTATTGTCATTTCACTGTTTGCATGTTACTATATTAACCATAAAAATATTGTGGTACAATAATATGTTCCCTAACTATCAATAAAAATATTGAGTTTCTACTCTCCAATTGTAAAATACCAAATATTCAAAAGAAAAATATTGACTACTAAAAATAGTTAAAGCACTACTATTGAGTTCAGAATTATAGAATACAAAAATATAGTTTTATTAAAAATATGATGAAATGAGACAAAATATCAAAAATCAAAATTATTGTTGAAACATAACATTAACATGAATAAATGTATAGCATGAATACAATGTGCATTTTTATTTCAAGCTGAAAGTCATCAACTTTACAACATATCTTAATACAAATATCTACTTAAAGAAACAAAGGAAAAACAATGCTTTACTGAACAAATCACATCAAAACTACAATATTAACAAATAGAAAAAATGCTTTCAATTAATGCTGAGTCTAAATAAAGGATACCACAAACAATCAAAGTTGCTGCCAATTCTGCTTGAGGAAAGAAGAGAACATTACTCTTCACAACATGCACAAGAACAAATCAAACTTCAGTGCACATTTAGGGCCAGATTTCTCATTCTTTCACACAGTTCAATGCCGCAAGCCACCTTGCTGTGATGTGTGAAAGGACAGGAATGCACCATATTTACCATTATACAGCACATTTTTGTCCTTTCCTAGCACTGCCGAATGTTTGCTTGCCTAGCCCCAACGCAGGCACCCTTGCGTCATGGTGCAAGGGTGCCTGCATTGTAGGCAGGATTGTTTTTATGAAGGACGGGGCAACTTCCTGCTCAAAACAATCCTGGGAGGCATTTTCCTCTTTCTATGTGTGCTTCAGAATGCAGCACATGTAGAAAGAGCAAAATACGAGGAGAAATAAAGATATGTTACGCATCGTTATGCCTCACCTGGGGAGGAGTAGCATTTTGACACCTTCCTAGATCTACTACTAATGGTAAATCTAGGAATGCACCAATGTCCATGGGTGAGCTCATAGGAACACCCTCGCTCCTCCCATGGAACGCCTCCCTGCCACAAAGTAACGCAAAGCAGCAATTTGCGCTTCCTTGCTTTAGTTTAGATTTATCAAGCCAATCAGGAACATGTAAGGTGGCCTTGTGTGGCTTGATAAATCTCACTTAGGTATTGCGTTTGATAAATCTGGTCCTTAGTTCTTCAGCATTTAAAATTAGATTCACTCTAATAGTGTCTAACAAAAAACATGTACTATTAAATTATATTTACAATTGTTAAATAATCCCTTTTTATTCGCACTACAGGTACATCTTCTGAAAATATTTCTAATTTCATCTGCACAAAGAACATAACTATCTGTAGCCAAAACTCTCTATCCTAAAATTCTCAAGACAGCAAAAATAGGCAAAACATGCTAAATAACAAAATACAGGTCTTTGGAAAAAATCGTAGGTCTAGATTTGCTAACCTGATCTACAAAAATACCAACATCACTAAACCAAAATACTGCTCCAACAGCCAGATCTGTGTTATTTTTATTATTTCACTTGAAGTAATTTGCCCAGTATAATTTTTTCTTACATTCTTGAACATACCTTTTTTTGTAATTTGATTGTAAAAAACAAAGGGGCTTATTCATAAAAGTCATTCATGAGTATGTAAAGTAGTACGCCAGTAGTACTACTTTATATACTCACAAATGTTATTCATAAGCCTCCGGTCGATGATCACCAACTCTGCCTCATTTATCTCTTCTATGCAGTGATTTCTATCATGAGTGCAGAGTTTTCACCACAGAAGGGTGTATGGTTTTCATCTAAACATGAGAGGAACATGGAGGATAGTTGGAAAATGGGGAACAATTACTTCAAAATTGGTGGGATAAGGAGAAATAGATGGAAGCATTTAGACAGGGACATTCAAGCTCCTCACCCATGCACACAAAGCACTCCACAACTCCGGACCAGCCTACCTCAACAGACGACTCAGCTTCTACACCCCCACCCGCCAGCTCCGCTCGACCAGCCTCGCCCTCGCCACAGTCCCCCGCATCCGGAAAACGACCGCCGGCGGCAGATCCTTCTCCCACCTCGCCGCCAAGACCTGGAACACCCTCCCCACCAACCTCCGACAGACCCAAGACCTACTGGCCTTCAGAAGACTCCTCAAGACCTGGCTCTTCGATCAGTAGCAGCACCACCCCCCTCTTCCCCCAGCGCCTTGAGACCCTCGTGGGTATGTAGTGCGCTTTATAAGTGACATGATTGATTGATTGATTGACATGCTAATACCAAAACACACACCCACATAAGAGTAAGGAAATTGCAATTCACAAAATACACATTTAAATCTACTACATAGTACTACAGTAGTATAACTGACACATCAGACTCAAATATAAGACTCAAATATACTCAATCCGAACTTTGGCGGACATCTAGCATCACACATTGCCAATCATTGGTACTACAACACATTCTCAAAGAAACAATTTTCTTTATTTTTACCAAGTCAGATAGTGAATATCATTTTTGTAGTAACCCTCAATTTAAGGAATAATTATTTGAGAAGGACAGAGATAGAATTTCCAGACAAACTGTCAATATCTTTGGGATGTCCTGGGATGCAGTCATTGCTCGGTGGCCTCGACATGTTTTTTAATCCTGAGAATCATTAGGAAAATAAAGTTCTTTCTTCCGGAGAGCAGTCTCAGGACAGTGATCACGGCCCTTATTATGGCACAGATTGACTACTGTAACAGTCTATATTTAAATGCCCAAAAACAGCATGTTAACAGGCTTCAAATTGCACAGAATGCTGCAGCCAGAATGCTAACAGGTACTCCCAAAATCGTCTCTGTAAAGAAGGAGCTAAAACAGTTACACTGGCTCCCTGTGAAGCTAAGGGTATGCTTTTAAGCGCTCTGCACGGCCTTTAAAGCCCTCAATGGAATTGGCCCCAACCATCTGAGGCAAAAATTCAAATGGTATGTCCCCGCAAGGAACCTTCGGTCTACAGGGGCGAAACAAGTCCTAGTTCCTCCGATTAAAAAGGCCAGCTGGGGGGGCAGAAGTTTCATCACCTGTGCCTCTAAGGCATGGAATGAGCTTCCACCCTATTTGAGGAACTCAGCAGATCTCCTTTCCTTTAGAAGGGGGCTGAAAACATGGTTTTTTTCACAGTAAAATCTCTATCACTGACGACCAGCAGGTATGCTCAGCGCCAGGACACCCTTGGGTAACCGTGCGCTATATAAGCTCAAATAACATAACATAACATACCAGTTCCTCTCAAATGATCCTTGAAATGGTAGTAAACTGGGGGTAAACACTTGAATGGGTTATCCATGCCCATGTCATAATACTGGCTACTGGGTCTTTCCAGATTGTCAATAGGGGCAACATGGTCATTTCACAGGGAAGTTATTTTTGCTTTTTGTGATAGGTACTGAGATTCATCATCAGCAGAGAGTAACCGTTTATCACTATGCCAAGTGACTGGGGGTAAGGCAATTGTATGTTGTAACAAACAAACGAGCAACTCTCATTGTAATATGAATGCATTAACACATAATTTTCTCACTCAGGGTTTCATTCTTTACATATTAATAACATAATCTTCTGTTCTTAGTTTTACACTGAAATATCTGAAACTAATGACCATAGAAGTCATATCCCCTCTTATAGAACGATTAATGACGTTATCATAAACATATACAGCACCCATGCACATGCTCACAAGGAGCCTATGCACAGGTTTTGCTGAAACTGCACTGCCTACATTGAATTCATTAACTCAGAAAATCTGTAACTTAATGTATGAGCTATACACAGTATATTTCAGTAACATGAAGAGACAACCACTGCTCTAAGTTTCCTAGCATGATAGAAAATACCTTAGGTGACATCTGTAATCACATTTGACCCCTAAAGGGTCATAACCCCCAAAATTATAGTACCCCCCACCTCTGCCATATACCATATCACAATATTGGGGGTATCACTTTAAATAAAACAAGCCCATTGGCTTTGTTAAAGGATAATCAAAACACATATACTGCAAGCCTATTGACTTTGTCAGAGGTTCCACATATTAAAATAAACCAATAACCAATTGTTAAAAATCAAGATCATTTCCCTATAATTACTAAACCTGTGTAAATGCAATTATTAATGTCAAGAAAGCATTTTAACATTGATCAAAAATTACTGTAAGCATAAAGGGTTAGTAAAGCATTGAAAATAAACATAACATGTGCATGTATCTTTTTTTATACACCTTCATCCACGCACAATGCAGCCATAGAACCAGCCCCCAGAGGGCAATGCAATTCCAACTAATAGCAAAATCTGCAGTCTCGGAAGCCTTTGAAAAATAGGTAAAAAGGTCTGGAGGTCATAAATATGGTAACCCCAGACAAGTAGGGTCAGTTTTTTAAGATAGTGGGGGGCTGCTGTGTGTCCTGCATCATCCCCCACAACATTGTTGGTGGTGCCCCTGCTCATTTTGAGGCCACCACCATGCACCATTGCTAAAATCAAACAAGCCCTGCTGGGCATTTTGCGGTGCTCCCAGAAGGGAGCATGAATATTATATTAGAGTCTTTGGCCACTTCCTTTGCATCTGTGCAGCATCTGGCCTTGCAGCTTCTTGTGTTTTTTTTTCTTTCTGGTTGGGTTCCTGAATCCATCTGGACTCCCCCGATCTTTGGTATGTAGAGGCTGTACAGGGAACCCACTCCAGTGAAGCCTGCCGGTTCTGTGCCTGATTGGCACAGTCCTTGCTGGCACAGGATCCAGCAGTCTTCTTCTCCCTGCCCCTCCATGCAGCAGGGTGCTGTGTTGGGTGGGGCTTTTCCACTTCCCTCAGTAATAGGGAGGGGGATGAGGCCACTACCATAGGGGGCCATGAATGTGCTCCTCCGTCCTTTTCCTAGTGCCAGGGCCCAGACATCACACAACAACCTTACTCCCTTTTGCAAGAGTTCTTAAATGAGGGTGGAAGGTTCTAGAAGCTGGCACGCCTGACTACACCTAGGGTGCCATTTCATGTCTTCACTTATGTCCCAACCCTCCTGCACGGCATGCTGGGTAGGGGTGGGTGGAACGTGCGGAATTTCACTCCACAGAATTCCGCAGAGTTTCATAAAAACTCAGTGAGATTCTGCAGAGTTCCACGAATGTGGTGAAAATGCACTTTGCGATGTTCACGCTGCAATTCAGTGCCGGTAGTGTCTTCTACGTAGAAAAATCAGTGCAATCAGCACCAGGTAGTGCGCAAGCACACGGCCATTTTGTTTTGCCTCCTTCTGCCTATCTTTCTCCTGTTCAATTTTCCAATTCCATCCAACACAATCCACCCCATCTGACCGTCCATCTGAATCCACCCACCTTTTCTTTACTTTTTTTCTTCACTGTCTGACTTTCTCTGTGTGTATTTACATTTCTGTGTGTGTTTGTGACATTTTTGTACTTAATTTTTTGTTTTCCTTTCCTGACTTGTCCTCTCTGTTCGCCTGTTTCCCTTCCTATCCCAGTCTGACTCCCGACTTCATCCCATGACCATCTCAATGGCAGAAGCAGGCAGTGCCACCCGCACTCGCTGTGGGTGATGCTGACGGACAGGAGTGTAGCTCAGCCTTATCTTTGGTGAGGCGGAGGTGGCTGCTCTCAACTTCTGGGTGCGGTGCCGACTCCCCCACATGTTGGTAGCAGTCAGCAGGCCTGGTAAGGGTTACGCTCTGCGGGAGCCTCAGGTCCTCTGGGGGTGAGTGCAGCACTGTGTGCTCTGCACCACAGGCATCCTGTACTCCCAGCAGCAGCTAAAGGACCACTGGCAGACATCCTCGACTGCAAACAGGACCTGCTGGACATGCTAGGTGTTGAGACTGCAGGGCTCTGTGAATAATTTTGTTTTCTAAAAACTGTAATGTTAAATGTTTTTCCACATGAACCTGGTGGTTGCTGGCGCGTTCTCCTTGAACACCAGTGTGCAACCACCACCAACTCCTATCAATCTCCTCAAGGCTTTACTCATACAGTAAAAAGCAGCACTCAGTGTACAGTGCAAAAACGATTTATTCTTGCATAGTGCAGGGATGAACATTGACGTGTTTTGGCTGAACAATAAGCCGTGGTCATGACGCGTGATACCATCTTGTGCTTATATAAATAGTCACATGATCAAATGCCAAACAATAAACATAAAATACATACTTTAACACAGACCTTGCTGCTATCCAAAGTGAAAGTGAAAAGTGATGGAACAACCAAATCTAAACAAACATCATTTTTAACATCATGCATAAATGAACAACTCACAACAGTTATGCAAAAAGAGGAAAAATAATTTTTTTAGCGTATACTTTTCATAGTAGAAAATAAACCTGAAGTTGTAAAGAATCACATCTTTGTTTCAATACACCAAAGTACTCCATAACAATCAAGCCCAAGTGTGCTCATGCTATCAATACTCATCCCTAATAAACATATATTACAGAAATTTAATTCTATATAACAAAACATGAATACTTTAAACATTGCTCCCATGCCCTATAATCTTCCTGTAGCAAAATAAAGCCCAAGTGGGCAATAGCCCAGCATATTAGCTCTTTCGTCCATCTTCATATCATGCCTGTTAGGCAGTCAGTGAATGCTCACAAAGAAGATCCATCTAAAACAAACACATTTAAAAAAAAAAATACTAACACAAAACATCACATTTGCAAAAAAGTGAGACACATAGGGCCCGATTCCGATGCGGTTAGGAATGGCTCCGACCCTCGGTCGGAGCCATCCTAACCGCATCGGAGCTGCCCGTTCGGATTCCTTTCCAACCGAGCCATTCCGATTGGCTCGGTCGGAAAAGAATCCAACTCGGTTTTCCGGATGGCTTCCGACGGGCTCGAACAGCTCGTTCGCAATCCGGAAAGCCTTCAGTATTCCCCGGCCGGCTCTTTCCGGCCGAGGGAGTACAATGACACTTTCCCACTGCCTTTTTGTGCCGGTCTATCTGGCACAAAAAGGCAGTGGGAAACTGTATTTGAGAGCCCCCAGCAGGGCCCCCATGGGTGCGTGGCCGCCGAATGGCGGCCTAGGGGGCACCTATGGTGCACCCCTGTTGATCCCTGCACCCGGTGGCAGGCACCTTGGGGTGCCTGCCACGGGGTGCAGGAATGAACTGCACCTCTGCACATAACGATGCGAGCATGCATTCCATTCGGAATGCATGCTCCCATTGTTATGTATAGGATTGCGACCGAACAGGATTCAGTCGCATCCTACTTCCAGGTCTGTAACCGACGACAGGTGGTCGGTCGGTTACAGTTCCTGACCGGTCGGACGGACTCCGGTCCGTCTGACATCGGAATCGGGCCCATAATATTACTCTACCAATATAGGCTCTCTCACATCAATATAGATCAATAAAGCCTGCAGTTGTATCCATTCATGGGTGTACATATAACTCTTCGTTGCAATATAAACCTTTGGGTTTATTACTGTCCAACCCAAGGATGTACCTAGAATCCAAAATTTGCACCTCATTTTCCCTGTTTCCTCCCCATATCTTCTTAGCTATCCCATCTATCAAACGGCATCTCAATCCACTCTTATCTCCATTATGTACAGCATGAAAGTGTCAAGCTAAGGGTTAGGAAGCATCTGAGTTCTTGATCACTCTCAGATTTTGCAGAACTAGAGTAGAGTGGTGCGCCCTACATAAGGTTTAGGGCAAGGAAATCTCAGTGTGTATACCACATACTCACTTTTACAATTGTAATGACCTCTGATCTTACTTTTGCCTTTGCCTGGGATGTTGATGTCTTTCACACTCTCCCCATTTCTGCAGGCTCTGCAGTAAGTACATTTTACAAAACCTGCCCAAGGTTTCAACCACAATTGCTTCTCCATCCTTCATCATTTCTGACTCACAGGCCTCTCATTGATTTAGCCCTCCTAAAAGTAATAAGGGCTTTTCTATGTTTTTTCCCCCAATTATGGGATCAATTCTCAATAAATGCCAGTATTTCCCCAATATAGCTCTTACTTTCTTGTGCCTTGCATTAAATGTGGTGATGAACCTGCATCTTTCACCTGTAGAATAATTCTTTCTTCTGTTTTTGAACAAGACTTCCTCTCCCTTGCACTGCATAACCTTACTTTTTAGCTGTGTCTAAAGTCTACTTACTGTAGCCTCTGTTTTCATATCTCCTGATCATCTCCCCTTCAAATTTACCATTCTCTTCAGTGCTACATAGCCTCTTGGATCTCAGGAGTTCTCCATACAGGATACTCTACTTAAGTGCAATCAGGTGAAAGCTCTTGGCATGTAATATACTCTTACAAGCACTTGGTTTCCTAAACACAGTCATGGTAATTTTATCCTGTCTCACTGATAGCCTCACATCTACAAATTCAACTTCTGTTTCGCTGATAGTACTGGTGAAACTCAAATTCAAGTAATTACTATTAAGTTGTATACACTTTGCAGAGTGCATTAGAGCCCAGAATCATCCTAATATTACGCAGGGCAGCAAGACAACTTGCTGTGCCATGCTGCATCAAACACCGCAGGACTGCAACATATTTATTTACCAAGATATGTTGCATTCCTGCTCTCTCCCTGTGCTGCTGCACTGATTGCTGCCTCGCACCAATGCAGACACACTTGTGCCGTGTTGCAAGGGTGCCACGTTACACACTGGATCCTTAGAGACGTTATCCTTTTTCTAAGTGTGCTACAGCAGAATGCCAGTATGTTGCTGGCTATGTCTTCTTTTTTTGCACAATCAGGTTTATGCCATGTGCCAAACACTGGACCCTGAAATATCCACCATCTGCCATGGCCTTGACGATATTATTGCCACTGTCTGTGGCAACAAACCCAATTCTAAAACCTCTGGACTGAAGCCATTCAAACACCTTGCTGTTAAACTATTCCCAGATATTTAAAGCTGTATGGGATTTCTCCATGTTGAATATCGTTACTGTTGCATGCCACCGAATACCCTTAAAACTTTCTTCAGTGATGAGATCTGCAGATAGCTTTTCCCTAACACCCACAAAAGAGCTCCAGTGTGCAGTGATACATATGTAATCAGTCGCTTGACAACTGGTCCACATGTCTGTCGTGGTTCAATGACAAAATATCGACGCCCAAAATATCCCCATACAAAAATATTGCGACCAAAATATTTGTCAAAAATATCGTCATCCCATACTTATAATGGTAAGGACAAAAATATCGAAAAAATATATAAAAGTCATTAATATAGGGCCTCATTACGATGTCGGTCGGAAAACATTCTGACCAACTCTTTGTCAGAATTGTTTCCAACCAACTCGGATTCGGGGAGAATGACCAACCGATTATGATGTTTCCGAACACCGTTCGGTCGGACTCCCATTGACTTCAATGGGAGCCTGTGTTCCGACCGACAACACAGGCTCCCATTGAAAAAAGGGGTGGTTGCGGAAAACCTTGCACCCTGTGGTGGGCAACCTATGGTGCCTGCCACACTGCGCATGGTTGTAAAGAGGGGTCCCATGGGTACCCCCACGGTCCGCAACTGGAAGTTGGGGCCCATGGGGACACTGGTTAGAAAAATCCGAATGCCGTTCGAAGCATTTCCGACCGACATCATAATGAGGCCCGTAGTTGTAAAAAAAAAGTTTTTTTAAATATATATAAAATAAAATTATAAATATTAAATATATTAAAGAGCAACATTAATTAAAAAAATAGATTTAATATATATCAAAACAAATAAACTTATTTAAAAAAAGTTAAACATACATATAAAATAATTCATATATATTGACATATATCCACTTAAAACAGTTATTAAACTAATACATTTACTTTATATCATAATTTATAAATAATATGAAAATATAACAAATAAAAATATATATACATATACCAATAACATAAAATCTTCATAAAATATAGCATTCAAATTAAATAAAAAAATTAAACAACATAAAATTCTTTAGATTTAGTAAACATTATTTTATTTACAAAAAATAAAAATAATGACAAAT
Organism: Calotriton arnoldi; assembly: GCA_963921515.1. Classification (NCBI taxonomy): domain Eukaryota; kingdom Metazoa; phylum Chordata; class Amphibia; order Caudata; family Salamandridae; genus Calotriton; species Calotriton arnoldi. The sequence goes on along the minus strand of CAWUFW010017753.1, from coordinate 145,089 downwards.
ATTGTATTTTTTAAATAAACAAAAACATAATAATATAAATTTAAAAATAGAAAATAAATTATAAAATAGAAAATTGAATACATATACTATTTCCACTAGAATTTATGCAAAACTACGCAAAATGATAATGTAAATATATATATAAAAAAATCCTGATATGCAAAAATAATAAAACAATCAAATTTACAAATATCCCTCCAAAAATTTACAACAGCAGTAAAAAGTGTTGGATAGCGGAGGGATAAAATGTACTATTCCCACTCCTGTCACTACAACAGTAGGGAAGGTGTTGGATAGCGGAGCAGTCCAATTTACTATTCCTACTCCAGTTAGTGCAACAGTAGAGAAAGTGTTGGATAGCAGTTGGGTAAAATTTTCTATTCTCGCTCCAGTCAGTTCAACATCAAAAACAAACAAAATAAAATTATTTCAAAAAGAAAGTCATTAAAAATAAATATAAATATTTTGAAAAATAAAATACAAATATATTTGACAATAAACAAATTTAAAAACAAAAACAAATTACAATGTCAAATACATATCTCAAATACCTAGAAAAATTATTATAAGTAAATTATAAAAATAATTTTCATATAAATAAATATTTGAATTTACAAATTATTTATTTAGAAAACATTATTTATTACATACATTTAATTTAGTTATTTTCCAACCTATAACAACACAAAACTCACAACCTGCACCTAAAATGTAACTTCAAAAAACAAAAAATTATTTACACTATTAATATAAATATTTATTTTTAAAACTCATTTTCATTGATTAAATACTAAGGGGCCGATTCCGATCTCGGCCGGTAGGGCACTGAATCGGATTCGGCTTTACCGGATCCGATTCGGACGCCCTGTTTCCGACCGATTCGAACACCTGTCCGCGCGAGCAAGTACGATGCGAGCGTACGCGAAATCCCCGACCGACTCATTCCCAGCTCCGAATCGCTCCGACCGACTCGTACGGACTCGACTCGCACCACGCAATGGAGACGTTCCCCGACCGGGCAAGTACGATGCGCGCCTTGAACAGTCCGACCGACTCGCGCCGTCCGGCACAAAAGAGCAGTCGGAGCAGGACTTTGGGGGTCCGTGTCGGACCCCCCTGTACGCGTAGCCGCGCGAGTCGCACACAGGGGGGACCCATGGGTCCCCCATACACATGCATGTACGGCACGAGTCGGACTGACGCGTACCCACTGTAGGGGGCGCCCTTGTTCGCGACGCACCCATTGAGTCAATGGGAGCCCGTGTACGCGTCGTACGACCGGCTCCCATTGACTTCAATGGGAGTCCGACCGAATCGAGTCCGATAGCATGCGTCCGCATCGTACTCATTCGGTCGGACTGCTAGAGTCCGGTTCGGTCGGATATCTCTCCGAATCCGACTCGGTCGGAGGGATTTCCGGCCCGAATCGGAATCGGCCCCTAAATGTTAATTAATTATATTAAATGTACTCTCCACAATGTACCCCCAGAAAACACTCATAAAATGTAACAGAAAGGCATAAATAACATAATTCATAATTAAATTAATAATTAATATTAATTAAGAAAATAAATATTAATTGGCTAAAATTAACTATATTTCCACCCTTTACCCCTATAAACCTCACAAACCACACCTTAAATTAAACTAAACAAAAAATAATTGACACAAATAAAATAATTAATTTTCAATTAAATAACTAATAGTTTTCAACAACTAATTAATAATTAATTCAAATTAATTTACTCCCCACTCTTAACTGCAATAAACCCTTCAACCCACACCTAATTTTTTTAATTAAACCCTTAACATAATTAATTATCCATTAATTAATTAATTAATTAATATAATTAACAACAAATTAATAATTAATTAAAATTAAATTGCTTCCAACCCTTTACCCTTATAAACCCCACAACCCTCACCTAAAAATTGAAATTAATCATTAAACACAATTAATTATCAATAAGTTATTTAATATTATTATTAATTAATTAAAATCAAATTACGTCCCACCCTTTACCCCTATAAACCCCACAACCTGCACCTAAAAAAAAGAATTATTCAATAAAGACAATTAATATTATTTAACAACTAATTATTAATTACTTAAATTTAAACTACTTCCCACCCTTTGCCCCTATAAACTCACAACCTGCTAAGGTACTAAAAGACACAAAATATAATGAAATTACATTTTTATAACTACTATAAATTAAACACATATATTAAAAAACGTAAAAAATAATGATTCAAAATAGTCGCATCACACACATTAAAAATATATACTAAAATACATAACAATAATTAAAAAACGATATTTTAAACAACTATATTTTTGCAAACTATATTTATGACTTCGATATTTTAAGATTCAATATTACTTACCTTAAATTCGATATTCTTGACATCGATATTCTTACTGACGATATTTCCATATCACGATATTTAAAACTCAATATTTTGGTAAGGGGACATTTTTGATTCGATATTCTGTCTAAATACCGTCTGTCGTCAGGTGGATAGTGTGAACAGCACTCTGCTGCATACCTTGGCCAACCAATTGCAGCACACCATGATGGAGTGCTGGAACAGCAACTCAGGTAAAATAGGTCCCACTAGGAACCTTTCATTTTTGGCAGCTGGCCACCATTAATTCTAAAAATCTCACTCCTTCCTCAAAAGAAAAAGGGAGAATATCCAGTGCTAATATTTTAGTCAGCTTCCCATTGAACAAACATGTCATTGGGTAATTGCGTTCGTAGGGCCCCTCTTGCCTAAACATGCCCATAATAGTAGCTTAGATTTTTCTTCTTTTGTGTTGTCACTGACACAGAGAACTTCTGGAGAGAACCATGAGGTGGAAGACTTAGGGGCCGATTCCGATCTCGGCCGGTAGGGCACCGAATCGGATTCGGCTTAACCAGATCCGATTCGGAGCCCTCTTTCCCGACTGATTCGTACGTGTGTCCGGGCGAGCGAGTACGATGCGAGCGCACACGAAATCGCCGACCGACTCGTACGCGGGTCCGACCCGCTCCGACCGACTCGCACGGACACTGTTCGCACCGCACAATGGAGACGTTCTCCGGCCGGGCAAGTATGATGCGCGCCTCGAGCAGTCCGACCGACTCGCGCCGTCCGGCTCGAAAGAGCAGTCGGAGCCGGACTTTGGGGGTCCGTGTCGGACCCCCCTGTACGCGTAGTTGCGCGAGTCGCACACAGGGGGAACCCATGGGTCCCCCCTACCTGTGCATGTACGGCGTGATTCACATCGACGCGTACCCGCTGTAGGGGGCGCCTTTGTTCGCCTCGCACCCATTGAGTCAATGGGAGCCCGCGTACGCGTTGTACGACCGGCTCCCATTGACTTCAATGGGAGTCCGACCGAATCGAGTCCGATAGCATGCGTCCGCATCGTACTCGTTCGGTCGGGCTGCTAGAGTCCGATTCGGTCGGAAATCTCTCCGGGTCCGGCTCGGTCGGAGTGATTTCCGGCCTGAATCGGAATCGGCCCCTTAATGTGCGTCTTTGAGGAATCACAGTATGCGGCGGTGTCTGCATCTAAGTCTTGTGCCATATTGAAGTTGCTGATGTGGGTGATGCTGGCACAGTACAGGGGACAATGCTGCTTTGTTTACTCTATCATTCTCTTCTTGCTCATCTTCTATCACAGTGAACTGAACTGCTTCCCCTCTCTCATCACCGCCACACCCTCAGCTATCTTTTTAAGGTGCTCATCCAACTGGATTACATTATTTTGGTTTTAGGATGGGACATTTGGCATCCAGTAACGAAGTGCGAAGTTTGCTTACCTTGAAGAACACTTGTGTGGCAAATGGAGCATATTGTAATGTTATCCTCCTGCTTGCTAATCACAAAGAAGTTTCAAAGTGGGGAGGATATTTTTTTCAGTGTACCACTGCCAATGCCTGAAGAACTGAAGGTAGATGGATGTGTTGTTTGCCTTTCTGTAGGCAGTACTTTGACTGTGGTAGTGGTGGATGCAGATCTCGGTGAAGGTCTGACAAATATGGAAGCTGGTGGTGGTGGTGGAACCACATCTCTCTGAGCAGGTTGAATTGGAGGGGTCATCTCGGTGTCCTCTGAGACACCCTCCATACTGACAATCACTGACTCATGAACACTGTAAGTTTCCATAATTCTGAGGCTTTTGGGAACTTCTTTTTTCCTTGTCTCTCATGGCAGTTCTTGGACTCAGTTGCGGTCCATTCCATATCCAGATCATCAGAAGGGGAGCTTCAAGACGGCAGTGGAATATCCTTTCTGGAGATTGTGAAGCCAATGTTTAAGAGCAACATTTTGCCCAGCAGGAAGCTCAACCTCCTGTTCTGCTCCTACATCAGTAAGAACTGTTGCTGGATAAGGCTCATGTTGTCCACTTTCCTCAGTTTTCTGCAACAATTGGGTACTTTAATGCTGAGACAAATCCAATTCAGACTCACTGCTCATCACCATGACTGCAGTGGCTGCATCAATGAGGAACCTGGGCTTGGGCTTAGGTTGGGGTGGTACTGTTGATGTGGGAGTGCTTCTCCCAGCCTTTTGCTGTCCAGACCTGGGTTCAGCAGGTACACAAAATTTCTTGAAAAAAGTGGAAGGCAGCACACCAGTGGTGGTACTCTCCTTCTTCTTCTCCTCACTAGCCACTTTCTTGGCAGGAACACCCTTCTTTGGGGCCATCTTCAAGTACTTAGCTCAGGCAGTTGTCACTTTGCTGCACAAGTGGAAGCAGAGGAGGGCCAAGGTGGTGTTACTCACTGTCGGCCTTCTGTTTCGCAGTACTGTGTGTGATGTCTCCTCTTGTGCTCCTAAAAGCAAAACAAGAAAATTCTGTGAAACGAACAGACAAAATAATTTAGTGAGGTCATCACAAATAACTAACAATAGTGTATCTATTCTAAACCATGCATAAATATAATCGTTCAATAACATACAGATTGAAAATGTTACTTTATGTGCCTCTAAGGCCTATGAGATGCTCGTGGCAGGCAGGGGGTGCAGAATACAAAGGAATAATCCTGAAAAAGATTTTTGCCGGTGTGCACCTATGAAACACCTGTGGCAGGCAGGGGCTGCAGGGGAAAATTGAATTATCCTTAAAAAATGTATTGCTGGTGTTCGCCTATGAGACACTCATTGCAAGCAGTGTGTTTAGAGGAAAACAGAATATTAATCCTTTCAAATTTCACTGCTGGTGTGCACTTATGGCCTATGAGACACCTATAGCAGGCAGGGGGTGCAGGGAAAAAATTGAATAATTCTTAAAAAGCTATTGCTAATGTACACCTATGAAACACATATGGCAGGCAGGGGGTGCAGGGGAAAATGGAAAAATAATCCTTACAAAATTATTGCCGGTGTGCCCCTGTGGCCTATAAGACGCCTATGGCAGGCAGGGGTGTAAGCAAAAAATTGAATAATCCTTAAAATAATATTGCAGGCTGTAAGCGAAAAATTGAATAATCCTTAAAAATTATTGCTGGTGTGCACCTCCGAAACACCTATGGCAGGCAGGGGGTACAGGGGAAAAGGGAATGGCTGAAAAAAAATAATTGCTGATGTCTCCCTAGGGACTGTGAAAAATCCTATGGGAATCAAGGCGGCACAGAGGACAATGGAAAAAATGCGTTCAAAGACACTGTACTGCAATCATCCTCAGGCACATTATTAAACTCAGAAAAAGGAAAGAAGAAAAAATGAACAAAAAATCAAAACTCATAGGCCTCTTCCATCAATGTCCGTAGAAAATGGCTTTGAAAAGTGGAAGAAAAAGATTTCACACTCCGGCTGCACAAAATAGCCGCTAGCCTCATGTTTACAATTACAAGCAAGAAGGCATGGACAACAAAGAACAGATGGAGGCCTATGGCAAAAGCACACTGGCTACACAAATTGGCCACCCTACCACATGGTCAGGCCACCAAGGGGGAAGACGTGGACAATGAAGAACACATGCAGGCCAATGGCAAAAGCAAAGCACACTGGCTTCACAAAATGGCCACAGTGGCACATGGCGGCCAAGGGGTAAGGTATGGACAGCAAAGAATACATGCAAACCTATGGCAAAAGCACATTGACTACACAAAGGGTCTCATTATGATGTCGGGCAGAAAGCATTCTTCCGACAGTCGGAATCTCCTCGAGCGCATCGGAGCCCTTCCGACCGATTGGTTGGTGTACATTCCAACAGCACGATTACGATGTTCGTGGTCAGAATGTAAACCGTGCGGTCATTCTGCATCAGTTCCAACCGACTCGCAGAGCATTCATGTCGGTCAAAACTGCTTCGTACACCCCTATGGACTGCGTTTCCGCCCACGGGATTACGATGTTGATTTCCAGCAGCCTTTCCACATCAGCCTGTCCGACCTAGAAAGGCTGTTGGAAAGTGACTTTGGGGGCCCCTGGCAGGGCCCCCTAGTCCCCATGGCCTACGGTTGATGCCTGAGGGGGTACCTAAGGAACCCCCTGTAAAACCCTGCACTGTGTGGCAGGCACCATGGGGTGCAGGGTTTTCCACACACACCCCATTTCCCCATAGCAGCCTGTGTTACAGCTGGTTCTCTGGAGTAACACAAGCTTCCATAGGAAACAATGGGAATCCGCATCGTAATCCGGTGGTCGGAACCGCCGACCACAAGTCGGTCGGTCCCGTTTCTGAATCAGTGTCGGGCGGAGGCTTATCCGCCCGACATCGTAATGAGCCCCAAAATGTCTAAGGGCCACACATTCAAACAACAAGCAAAAGGCATGGACAACAAAGAACACATGCAGGTCTATGACAAATGCACACTGACTGCACAAAATGGCACTCCTGTCACATGCCATGGAGAACAAAGACAAATTAGTGGACTATGGGAAATACACATACAAACTGGCCATACAAAAATTACCCCTTGGCCAGCAAAGAAAAAGAGGCATGGCAAACAAAGAAGAAAACATTACTATTCAATTCAGCAATGGCAAAAACGAAAATTAAGTCAACTTTAAACATTTAACATCCATAAACATCCCAAGGCATCAAAAATAACCCACCAAAATTCACTTTAACACTTTGCAGAAAAACAAAAAATACATCAAAATTTAGCATTTAATCCAAGGCCATCCATAAATCCATAGATATATTGAAAACAAATATAGCACAGAAAAAGTTTTTTAATATATACATATACCCAATGCTTATTGCTGGCTTACTGTGGCCCTTGGGTAAACTACACCCCATTCAGTAAAATGAGCAAAATAGTGCAAAATTCAGAAACAACACACAAGAAAATAGAGAAAAAGTCATTAAAATCAGGCCCCCTGTGCACCAAAAAATCTGTGGGATTTTCTCCATAGAAAAAAGTGAATGTAAAATATGCCCCTTGTGCAACTCCAGGCCACTCATAATCTAATTTTGGAATTTAAAGAAAAAGGTAAAAATAACACTGGTGAATGCCCTCTATCAAACAACAAATTTATCCAAGTTCTTTAACTTACTTGATTTCTCGTGCTAGTGGTAATTCTACTCATTTTGTGGAAAACATTACCTTGAATAGACATAATGGTTACGCACTAAAATGGGTGAATGTGGACTCAGAGGAATTTATTGGTAAAGTTGTGACAAACTGCAAAGAAATGTTTCTAATTTGCTTAAATGAGAGGTCATCAAATCAGGAAATTGTAAAAAACGTTTCTGCTATCTCAAACTTTGTTAAAGAAACACTATGGGGTCGATTCCGATCTCGGCCGGTAGGGCTCCAAATCGGATTCGGCTTTACCGGATCCGATTCGGAGCCCTGTTTCCCGACCGATCCGTACGCGCGTGCGGACGAGCGAGTACGATGCGAAATCGCCGACCGATTCGTCCGGGCATCCCGACCGCTCCGACCGACTCGTTCCCGGCTCGAACCGCACCGACCGACTCGCTCGGACTCGACTCGCACCGCGCAATGGAGACGTTTCCCGGCCGGGTGAGTACGATGCGCGCCGCGAGCAGTCCGACCGAGCCGCACACTCCGGCTCAGAAGAGCTGTCGGAGCCGTACTTCGGGGGTCCGTGTCGGACCCCCCTGAACGCGTAGCCGCGCGAGTCGCACACAGGGGGGACCCATGGGTCCCCCCTACCTGTGCGTGTATGGGGCGAATCGCTTCGCCGCGTACACGCTGTGGGGGGCGCCCTTGTCCGCATCGCACCCATTGAGTCAATGGGAGCCCGTGTACGCGTCGTACAACAGGCTCCCATTGACTTCAATGGGAGTCCGACCGAATCGAGTATGACAGCATACGGACGCATCGTACTCGTTCGGTCGGGCTGCACGGGTCCGATTCGGTCGGAAATCTCTCCGGGTCCGGCTCGGTCGGAGAGATTTCCGGCCCGAATCGGAATCGGCCCCTATATGTAAAAGCAAGAATGACTAGAAAACACAAACGAGGGTGGTTCGACAACAATTGCACTAAGGCCTATTCTAACCTCAAAAAATCCATTCATGCTATAGTGAAAAATCAGGAAAATATTAGAAAGGCAAGAAATGAATATAAGAGGGCAATAAAGGCAAGAAAGACCACCTTAAAAGAGGAAGCCTGGCAAGCTTTACATGATGCTTTGGCCAACCGTGATCCCTCAGCCTTTTGGAAGGAGGGTAATGCCCCGTTTCTAGCTGAGAGCGATAATGCTACCATAGAGATCGCTATCGCTGAACGCGAATGGGTATCACATTTTTCAAAACTATATCAAAATCCACTGATAGAAGAACAGGATATCTTAGCTCCTGGGGCAGAAACTGAGCAGTTTTTCAAAGAACTACCTCTACATTTTACTCTTAGTGAGGTCAACACGCCATCAATTTGAGTCAGGGGGGGAAGGCCGCAGGACCGGATGGTATCGCTGTAGATCTTTTTAAATCGAATGTAGCACTATGGGGTCCATTATTAACGCAGGTTTTTAATGCATGCTGTTCACAAGGCTTTTTATCAACCTGGTATGACTCAATAATAGTACCTATCTTTAAAAAAGGGGATAGGGCAGATCCAGTATGTTACGCCCAATTTCTTTGTTGACTCCACAGTCAAGATCGTGGGACGAGTCCTGTTAGACAGGCTACAGTTATGGGTGGAAGAACAATCAATATTAAGTGACTTACACTACGGTTTTTGCAAGGGCACGATAGAACAGGGTTTAAATTTACATATTTTATTAGAGAAGTATACCAAGGCTAAAAGGGAAAAGTTATATTTGACTTTTATCGACTTAACAGCAGCTTTTGATTGTGTCATCCACGATAAGCTGTGGTCGGTTTTAGAGGGGATGGGTGTAGACGTTTTAATAGTTACATTTAAGAGGCAGCTGTATTCAGGGACAAGGGCCAGGGTTCGCTATGGGAGGGGGGGTGAATGCACAAAGCACTTCAAAGTGATGAGAGGTGTTAGACAAGGGTGCATTCTAGCCCCGTTCCTTTTCACACTATATATAAATGAGCTAGAAACTGTACTGGTCCGAGAATGTAAGGACTTACCAGTTGCAGCGACTCATTCCATTCCAGCACTCCTGTACGCGGACGACGCGGTCCTTATGGCCCGCACACCGATTGGCCTTCAAAGGGTGGTAAATTCCTTTGTTAATTTTATGTCAAACCTTGGTCTTAACGTAAATTGCTCAAAAACCTTTGCAATGAACTGCGGGGCAGGTTTAAAAAAGAAGACTGATACCCTTTTTATTTACTCAAAGGCTATAGAAAGTACTAAAACCTTTTCCTATTTAGGTATCTTATTCGATCAATCAGGTTCATGGTCCCAGCCGATCAAAGCCAGAAGGCTGCTATTTGTCAAATCCCTGATGGCCTTATTGAATTTTAGTAGGAAACTAGGTAGACGCTCCCCCGCAGAATTGCTACAGATCTATAGAGCCAAATGTGTGGCTATTGCCACCTATGGAGCGGGAATATGGGGTTATGCTGGGGTAAACCCACTACAGCTAGCGGAAAATATGTTTATCAGGTCTCTTTTGGCAGTCCCGGACAGTACATCAACTTACATATGCCATCAAGTACTGGGTATGCCATATTTAGAGGACATAATTAGGATTCAGCCAGTCCTTTTGTGGCATAGTGTTTGGACCTCAGAAGAGACAGTTTTTAATCGTCATATTTTGAAAGATGCACTGGGGATAGACGGGGTTAACCATATAAAATGGCTAGAATATGTAAAAACGTTCTTGTCTAATTTAGGCCATCCTGAATATTATAAAGACCCACAAACCATGTGTAGCGTGTCCAGGAAAAACCTTAAAGTGAGCTGCATGCGCCATTTGGGTGAAATTAGAATTACATTAGAACTAAAGAAACCAACGGTTCAAACATATTATATGGCGCTGGAGACTACATCTATTTAACCGTATATTAGATTAATAACTAACGATTATGAAAGGTTCCTGCTAACACGTTTCAGACTGAATATTTTACATAGGTCCTTAAGTTTCCCTGTACAAAATGATTGGTCGAGAGTTTTAAGAAAATGCCCGTGCGATGATGTCTCCGCACAATCGACGATACATCTATTGTTTTTTTGTAAATTTTATTCAATCCCGAGAAAAAGATGGATTATCCCTGTACTAAAACGATTTAATATGAGACAATGTCACCCAGCTTTTTTGGTCCTGATACTGCTAGAAAATGAATTTACTATTGCTTCTGTTGTTGCTTTTTAAAAAAAATGTTTTTAAATATCGCAAATCAATTTTGATCTGATCTTGAAAACATTATGTATATATTCTTTTAAGGTGTTTTAACTGTTTCCAACTGTATATGTGAACTTTTATGGTTAACTTTAACAATTACCGAATAAAGAATTTTTGATTTGATGATTACTTGATTTCTCACAAAAAGAAATCCTTAAAATTCAATGTACATGTAGCAGGGATTGCAGACAAAGAGAGTGATCTTTCCCCTCCATATCCAAATGAAAAGTGACTAAGAGATGGACAAACAACTGGGAGGAGCCTTCTAGACAGGAAGAGGAAGTTGGAGTCTCTGTGGCACTTCCTGTAGTTTCGCACTAAAACGTCTAGCTGAACCGTCTGTTTGGGTAAAATACCTACTTGAAAACCTATTTTTGATTTGATTTTGCTGCTTCTCGAGCAGAACATCTACACAAAAAGAATCCTCAACTGATTGTAACCTCTCGCAACTGCCTACATTAGAAAATGGCACCAAAAGGCTTCCTAGTACCCAAAATTGAGCTAGGCGATTCCAAGTCTCTTTCATGCTCACCAGCTTGCTTGCTGGAGTCTCGGGATGTTCCTGTTGTCATTGCATTGTTAGCATAAGGGGTAAGAAGAGAGCTAAACACAAGATCTATATTGTTTAAATACTATTGAACATCAGGCCTAAAAACTATACAAAAAAGTGCAAGTGAGAATAAACATGTACATATGAATGAAAACAATTCTTTTTATCACAAAATATAATTTTTATTTTTTCATTTTTATCCCATTATATTTTTTTCTTATTCCTTTATCCTTTTATATTTTTGATATTTTTTTTGAAATTATTGTTACACATAGATAGTGCAATGTTTATATTACATAAACACAAACTCATATGTACAAAAACATAAAATAATTTTTTCTGTAAAAACAGTGAATTACAGTGCTATACAATAAATTCAATTTTTAAAAACATGAGAGAAGGAGTTGGTATTTTGGCAAACGATTCAAAGGCTGGCGGTCGATGAGAACACGACGTGCGTTTCGGCGTATGAGCCTTTGTCAGGTAGACCATCTCAAACTTTCTCTACAATAAAGTGCAAAATAAATACAATATCAGACACACAAAAACACTATAGGCCTGGGACTTTAATTCACTGTTTTTACAGAAAAAATTCGTTTATGTTTTTGTACATATGATTTTGTGTTTATGTAATATAAACATTGCACTATCTATGTGTAACAATAATCTCTAAAAAAAAATCAAAAATACAAAAGGATCAAGGAATAAGAGAAAAATATAATGGGATAAAAATGAAAAAATAAAAATTATATTTTGTGATAAAAAGAATTGTTTTCATTCATATGTACATGTTTATTCTCACTTGCACTTTTTTGTATAGTTTTTAGGCCTGATGTTCAATAGTATTTAAACAATATAGATCTTGTGTTTAGCTCTCTTCTTACCCCTTATGGTATTTTTTCCCTACAGCTAGCAAGATTCATTGTTTTCAGTAGGGGTCCCTTTCTTACCAAATAGTCATTGCATTGTTAGAACAGGAAAACAATTCCGCCATGTGGTGATTGGTGAAATTTTGCCGGAACTCCATGTTAAAAGAGTAGCGTGGAGTCGACAAATTCCTCCAATCCCATAAGCAAAATAAAAAATTTCACCCGGGCCTGATGCTGCGACAGTTCAAGATGGTACGGTCTAGAAGTCACTGCTCCCATCTCCTCTGGGAGTCTCCCTTGGCGACATCACTGCCAGGAGCTTTCCCACCAAAACTTCAAAGAGGAGCCCCCTCCTGTGTTTGCCCCAGTTGTGTGAGCTGCCTCCTTTGTTTAGTTGGCCTAGGCTGTACATGTATGATCCTGGGACCATCATAGTCATACTAGGCACACATGTTTTACCCCAGTTTCATACCTCACTGGACTTTGTAGGCCTAAGGGAAGCAAAACCGCACTCTAAGGTAGATTTACCCCTATATGCATAAAACAGTGTTACTGCAGACAAAACAGTAAATCATACTAACTTTACCTATGAATGCCCACTAATATTATAAAACCCACCCAAGATCAATATCTAACCCTGCAGCGTTCCCTCTGTGCCAGGCTACCTGTGCACAGTTACCGGGCTGCACATAATGGTAGTCTCACACAAGCAGCGCTCACATGTGTGCACATGCCTGTACACACATGTTAACTTGTAACCAGCCAAGTGCCCATTACACTAGCTATGTCGCAGCAGTCTTATCTTAAAAGGTGGACACTGGTGGTAAACACACCCAGTCCATTTACCATGTAATTACTGTGGATGAGGCACATGTAGTAAGATCACCCACAGTAAAAAAGTCCAAAACCTGTTGATCAAAAAAGTAAAAAACATGGGTGTACAAAATGGGCGGAACCAAACAGCAACACATCCTGTAAACTTGGGTGGAAATCAACTGCAACACATCCTGTAAACTGTTCTGAATATGCTGCTATTCATTTGAATTGCCCAGTTTTCATGTTAGTTATTCAAGCTCAGAGCCTGAAAAAACAATAGATTGCGCACACAATCTTTGCTAATTCCATTATAACAATAGTTATTATTACAATAGTTTGATACAGGTTACCAAATTATGAGGCAGCAAACAGTTTGGTGTCGATTCCGATTTCGGCCGGAAAACGTACTACCCGACACGGACCCGTCATTTTTTCCGCCCGAACCGTACACACGCCTTACAAATAGCCGAGTACGATGCGAAGCTTGAAAGTTACGACCGACTCAGCCGGAAAATATATTATACGTCCGAGTCAGCAGGAAAGGAGGCTCACGCGATAGACTCGTACGCGCAAAATTCGAGATAGCCAAGCGTCAACCTACAGACACGTACGCGAACGACTCCATGTAGCCAAGCATCAACACGACCCGATTGACTCGGACGCCAACGATGCCACATAGCCAAGCATCAACATGACCCGACCGACTCGGACGCCAACGATGCCACATAGCCAAGCATCAACACGACCCGACCGACTCGTACATGAACGATTCCACATAGCCAAGCATCAACACGACCCGACCGACTCGTACGTGAACGATGCCACATAGCCAAGCATCAACACGACCCGACCGACTCGGACGCCAACGATGCCACATAGCCAAGCATCAACACGACCCGACCGACTCGGACGCGAACGATGCCACATAGCAAAGCATCAACACGACCTGACAGTCTCGGATGCCAACGATGCCACATAGCCAAGCATCAACACGACCCGACAGACTCGGACACCAACGATGCCACATAGCAAAGCATCAACACGACCCGACCGACTCGGACGCCAACGATGCCACATAGCCAAGCATCAACACGACCCGACCGACTCGTACGCGAACGATGCCACATAGCCCAGTATGAATGGAACAGACTCGTCCAAAACAAATTACTCAAGAACAAGCATCAAGTGCTGTCAAAACGAATTATAAAATGAAAATAAAAAAAAACAATGGAAACAGAAACAAGATTACCAAAAAACGCATTGTCATCTCCAAAAAAACACATTTTCAAATAACAAGACACACCCACAACACAACCAATATAAAGGGAGCCAAAAGTTCCCAACACCATTTGCTACTTCGACAGACATGCAAGCACACCACACCACTAGACAGACAACCCATCTAGCTACCACAAACACACACATCCCATCCACCAAACAACATCCACACAACTAGCACCAAAGAAACACACCTCCACTCATACACACTCACCCTCACCTTCACACACACACACATCTCCACCAACACCCATCACCATGCCCCCAAAGAAGAATCCACAGTTCTTAGCTGCTGAGTTGGAAGTGATGATAGATGAAATCATCCGAGTTGAGCCACAGTTATTTGGCAGCTTGGCCCAACAGACCTCCCAGTCCCAGAGAACCAAGATGTGGGAGAGGATTGTCAACAAGGTGAATGCCCATTCACCTACCTTGCGCACAAAGGAGGATATCCGGAACCGGTATTATGACGTTCGCAGGAGGGTAAAGAGGCTCATTGCCAGAGAACATGCCCTGAGCACCAAGACTGGCGGTGGACGTCATAAACCGGTGCATTTCACCACCTGGGAGGTGAAGGTGCGGGACCTCCTCCCACAGGAGGCCATAACTGGACTAGCTGGAATCCCTGAACCTGGTGAGTACATGTACAAATAGTCTAAATTCACCCCAAATACACAGCCACAGACACCACAGCAACACATCTTGAATGTAACTATGTACACACTGTCCTGGAACCCTGGAACATGCTGGCCCATTTGTCCTGTGTGGGAGGAGGAGTGGAAGCAATGACTACTGCCACCAGTACACACTAGTCCCCCCCAGTCCCACAAGAACACACCTGTCACTATGCTGTCCCTGAGAGTGAATGCAAATGCCCTGTCAAGATGGCTGACACTGGCCACAGTGTGGGGAACACAAGGCCCTGTAGGCAGTCCTGTACAGCATGACTGCAGGCACCACTCTTAGACATCTTGAATGTAACTTTGTACACACTGTCATGGAACCCTGGAACATGCTGGCCCATTTGTCCTGAGTGGGAGGAGGAGTGGAAGCAATGACTACTGCCACCAACACACACTAGTCCCCCCTAGTCCCACAAGAACACACCTGTCACTATGCTGTCCCTGAGAGTGAATGCAAATGCCCCGTCAAGATGGCTGACACTGGCCACGGTGTGGGGAACACAAGGCCCTGTAGGCAGTCCTGTACAGCATGACTGCAGGCACCACTGTCAGACATCTTGAATGTAACTTTGTACACACTGTCACGGAACCCTGGAACATGCTGGCCCATTTGTCCTGGGTGGGAGGAGGAGTTGAAGCAATGACTACTGCCACCAGCACACACTAGTCCCCCCAGTCCCACAAGAACACACCTGTCACTATGCTGTCCCTGAGAGTGAATGCAAATGCCCTGTCAAGATGGCTACACAGGGCCACCCTGTACGAAATCTGGAAAAATCTACTGCCAGTTCTTGGCCTACTCACACAACTACAGACCATAACCTTAACTGCACATTACACACACTGACAGGTATAGATCAGTCACATGTGCCCTCAATGTGCATGTTACAAATGTGTGTGGAGGACAAGACACACTCTAATTAGCTGTCACACCACATAACACAAAACACACACAGATAAACACACATCTGGGACAATGCCCATGGACAGTAGATGTGAGGTGTAATGCAAGACGGCTGATACTCTTGCGTTGTGTCATGTGCACAAGGCATTGTTGTGTGTAGCATTGTAATTCAACATCAGTCAGCGGTCTCAGCATCCTTCAAAAATACCACCCTCACTGTCATTGCTCCTCTGACAATGATGAGTAAGGTGGTCTGTTAGCCATTGGAAAGTGGGCTAGAAGTCAACACAGCCTAACTCAAACACTAAACACACTGTACCTCACAGCTCTGACCATGAAAAGGCAAAAGACCATCCCTGGGAAAGATCTCTCTGTCCATGGAGAACAAGTAGAATGTACATGAAGTGATCATGTGCTAAAGTATGCAGCAACCAATAGCACCACATCAAGATAGACACATATGTGCAAAGTGATGAAAAATATCGACATAAATATGACTACTCACATTGCATACGTTCACAAACAATGCATAAAAAGCACACGCATAACAACCACCATGTTGGGACATAGCAGAACAGCACAATGCGAAACATCACACAAACTTGCTGTAGTCTCTGCGCAGGAGTACAAACTTGGATTATTCACCATTACAAGTCCAGTGTGGGCAACATTAGGGAATGTCAGATCATACTATTATCGCATAATACAACTACTCATGTCAGTTACTCCCCTACTGCATGCCAATGTAATTAGTTGTGTTTCAAGGCCTGCCATGTAACAATGCATTTGTCAGAAGAAACGCGTTGCTATTGCATACGAGGTTACACATGTGAATGTCATTGATTGCTCACATCAACACATACATCCAAGCAAAATCATCTAATGATGACACATATTCAGGAGTGTGAGTTTGCATGTCACACCAGCAATGTAACTGTGAGAAACTCCACAAAGGCAAGCACAGATGCACCATTCCTGCCAAACATAAGATTAGTTACAGTATGTATGTCATAGTGAAAACACTGATGTGTGAAATAACAACACACCTGGCTCATGCACAGTGTGACACTTGCCAAACAACTAATAAGAACAGTCAAGGATTTAAATACATGCACATTGATGCACAGAGCTGGACATGCTCAGTAAACCACATGTCTCCAAAATAACAATGTCCAATTACATAAAAGCTCAGTGTCTGTGACGATTGATGAGTAGAAATAAGAAGGAAACACAACATTATCCACAACATCTTCACATTTGGCTGTGCATGACAACATAACATCTGAAAATACACAACTAATATTGTGTCTCTCTACTACCCACAGGCACTGCAGAACAGAGGGCATCATCTGGAGAAGATTCAGAGTCCACCAGCAGCTCCAGCACAACGTCGGACACTGAGACCTCCAGTGTGGATGACTCTCACACCTCCTCGTGCGATGGGAACCAACCTGGCACCTCCGGTGTGGGTCAGCATGCAGCACCAGTACGATCAGTAGCCCCAGCGACCGCTCCTGCAACGTCCAGTAACATCCAGATGCCCCGGATCCCCACGGACACACCCAGACAACAAAACCCTGGGAGCACAGCAAGACAGCCCAATCTGGATTTGGCAGGAAATACCAGCCCTGTCAACAATGAAGGAGGACAGGAGCTGTCAGTGCGTGCTACGCCAGGCAATGTCAGTGCGGGTAGGGAAAGGAGTGGTGTGAGGGTGCGTGGTGGGAGGACATGTCCCACAGCTGGTGTCGGACAACAAGCTGACCCTGAGTTACAACGCATTTTCGATGTATATCGCGAATGCACCGGAGACTTTGGCCAGGTTGTCGGGATCCTCAGGGACATAAAACATCAGCAGGCTGCACATTTCGACCAGATGGACAACCATATGGACCGTGTGGACCAACACATGGACCGTATGGACCAACACATGGACCATATGGAGTCCAACTGGTCGAAAATAGACAATCTCACGGCGGTGCATAGGGACATACTTACATGCCTACGCCAGATAACCACCAACATTACCACACCTCCCCGTGTGCACTCCACACCTGTTGCCTCTACATCGGCAACTGCCACAGGGAGGGATGAGGAGTCTGGCACAGAGTCCCCTCCGCCCCTGCAGCCTGATACTGAGGGTCCACCCCCAACAAAGAAGAGGAGGGGCCGTCCAAGAAAGGATGGCAAGTGAGAGACTGATGGACATGCATCCCCCCTGGAACCAAATAAATGCTCTGGATATCCTCCACTGTGTGCAAATCATTCACTTTGTTGACAGACCCTGGACTCTCCCACATGGGATGGAGCATGTAAGTTGGACTAAATGCCAAATGGACTGTGGATTTCGCTCAGAAGGATTTTTATCTGACAACACTTCCAACTCCTCTATGAACTGATTTGGGAATGCAATCACCTTTCCCTGTTAGATTTTGTCACATGCACATTAATAAATTCATATTCACACAAACCCTGTGTCATCTGTGAATTGTACACTGTACCCACTTATTAGCTCATGATCTGTATCACCTGGCACTGTCTCACACTGAGGTGCATGAGTTCTGTGGTAGTGATTCTTCTCATACAGAAGTATGCACGGCAAAATAGGCCGTTGTCGAAGGATGGCTGG
Organism: Calotriton arnoldi; assembly: GCA_963921515.1. Lineage (NCBI taxonomy): Eukaryota > Metazoa > Chordata > Amphibia > Caudata > Salamandridae > Calotriton > Calotriton arnoldi. The sequence goes on along the minus strand of CAWUFW010017753.1, from coordinate 126,623 downwards.
ACATTAGTTTCACATCAGAACACACAATCCAATGACCTACTACCTCTGGTGTTTCATCATCTCAACAAAATATATGCAGAAGACACCCAATGAATCTACCACCCAGTAGCCAGCACCAACAACATCTCCGAAGCAAGGTAGCAATGCACACATTCACGCTCACTCACCCATGCTTGTCCACCCAATCAGGAATCAGAGTGTGTATAATGTTCAATAATTCACGTCTGAGAAATAAACAATCTCTGACTGTTGTCCTACAATGCAGCATACAAGCTAGCCCCTGCAGCAGTAAACATGATTCTCAAACAACATACAATTCCATAATCAAACATAATAGTACAGGTGAAATGTGTTCACAACCTGAGTGTGGAAAGCACCACCCTCCCTGTGATGGTGACAGATTCTACAAACCATTGAAGAACTCAGTGGCAATACGGGTCAACCGCTCATCTCAGACAGTAGGAGTACTGGTCACAGCATATGCACAGCAAAGCACTGGTGCGTATACGTAGATCTTCCATCTGTGTAGATTATTGCCCTGTGCGTCAATGTAATGCAAGTATTCCACTTATGTGTAACAAAGTGTAGCAGTTCATGGTGAAACTATCCATGCTGACTAGTTCTACCATTACAAAGAGTCCTGTTTTTCAACCTTGTGGCGCAGCGCTTCAACAGTACCAAAATGATCTCATGTGGACTCAAAGGCATCTTGCACTACAATCACAGAAATTATGCGTGCTAAAATGTCACACACAAAGCTATTATGTCAGCTTGGCTCTGGTAACTTTAGCATAACACAGCATGATCATAGGGACCAGCTTACAATTCAGCTACCGCCTCATGAAGAAATGTCACATGACACATACCAGAGATAGCCACGCAAGGTAAGCACAACACACATAGCACATGCAACATTAAACATTGCACACACTGTTGTCAAATAAAAACCATTGAACCGCACAAACAAAGACCATTGTCTAATGAAATGAACACCATGGCAGAATAACATGATATGAACGGTTGTAGCATATTTTTGCTACGGAGAAGGCAAACATCAATGTGTGTAACAGGTTTATTACACAGGCAGAAGCTCTGCTCAACACAAAAGCAAACTGATTACAGTTCCAAGTATCCAAATAAACCAAAGAAAAGACAAATCTGACCAAATAGATTGGCTGTCAGAGAGTACTGGTCCAAATTGAAAATCCATTATGGATCAGCGTTGTGTGTACCCACACAACAGCCAAAGGAGCCTGTGAAGGAGAGACATAGTACAGTCTTAATTACAACTTGCCATGATGACATATCCAATCATTGACTCACTATTGTCCATTGTAAATTCTGACCAATTGCTAGCGTTGAATACAACAATGTAGTGGAGACCATCATAACTTAACATACACTGTACAACGGCAAGGAGCCTGTGAATTAGCTGACCCACACACATATCACAACATATTGTCCTACTTACACACATCACGCTTAGGAAAGGCATCATCAGACATACATGCATACTTACACTCAAGCAAAGAAGTTGTCAATGAGCTGTCTCCTGACATCCACCTCCTCTTCCTCCTCCTCCTCACTGGCAACGTTCCCCAGGCCTGGATCCTCCCATGAGGGAGGACGTTGGTCCCTGTCATCCTGAATGAGCGGTAGCTTATTCCTCACAGCCTTGTTGTGAAGCATGCAGCACACTATAATGATTTTGCACACCTTCTCCGGGGAATATTGAAGGGCACCTCCTGTCCGGTCAAGGCAGCGGAATCTGGTCTTCAGCAGCCCAAATGTGCGCTCAATCACACGTCTGGTCCGGCCATGTGCCCCATTGTAACGGACATCAGCAGGTGTGACCGGGTTCCTGAGTGGTGTCAGCAACCAGGGCATGTTTGGGTATCCAGAGTCTCCTGAAATTATCAAATATGAAGGATCAGTTGAGCAACAACAGGGTACAACATGACAGACAATGATCACACAACTGACACTGACAACTTGACTCACCAACAAGCCAGGCACGCTCATTCATGAAGTGGGACATCAGCTGGGGGATCCGACTCATCCTCATTATGTATGCGTCGTGTGCAGATCCCGGGAAACGCACACATACATGGGAGATGATCTGGTCCGCCAGACATACCACAAGGGCATTGATTGAATGAAAGTGTTTACGATTCCTGTAAACCTGTTCATGGGCTCGTGGTGCAACCAAACCCACATGTGTCCCATCAATCGATCCAATCACATGTGGCATGTGTCCCAGGGCATAAAAGTATCCTTAATGGCACGGAACTGTGGCGGTGTGGGAAAATGTATGTACAGGTCGAGGAACCTCAACATGGCCTCACACACGTCCCGGAGCACTCGACTGAACATCGTCTGGGACATCCCACCAGCATCAGACACAGTAAACTGGAACGAACCTGTGGCAAAAAAATGTAGTGCCGCCATCACCTTCACCTTGGGGGTCAGGGCAAAGGGATATGTGCGTCCAGGTAGCAAGTGTGGTGACATCTGGTCTGTCAATTCCAAAATTAATGCCCTTGTGAACCTGTATTTCCTCATGCACTCACGCTCCACCATGGTTTCAAGATCCGGGAAGGGTCTGTGGACATTTGGTGCCCTGAGGAACACATGACAAAGTATGTACACATATTACTATATGAATTAAACTTCAATTAATACAGTATCAACAGATTGCGTGGCACTTACAATGATGACACAGTGAAGTCAGATGTCTGAGGTTGACCTAATCCAGAAATTACAGCAATGTGAGCATGAACATACACACAATTATTTAAGGTATTACCAAATATTCCTGTGTAGTACTGTGACTACTCACTGTTCTCTGACACTGTCCATGTGATCAATTGTAACATGCACAACACACACACAATTAAGTATCAGCCATAGATTCTTAGGTCAAATTGCACATGCATTGAATGTACACAGACATGGACAAGGTATTCTGACCTAGCAACAACACCACATACAGACAGCTTGTCACCATGCACAACACTGTCATGGTCAGGACATTGTCATGATGTGATGTATGACCTACACAACACATTGATCCCCTGGGACAGTGGCCAAGCATAGGAGGATGATCTGTGAAGTGGTCACTCACACTAGTCATGTCCCTCACACACACTGCTATAGTTGCACTGTAAGCTAGGATCATAATGTCAGTAGTCTTGTCTATTGTGTCTGTCCCATTTGACATGTGCAGGACTACATCCACACAGGGCATACAGCATGCCATTATTCATACATACATTGTCTGAGTTGATGAGTGGGCATTGCATGCACGTGCCTGCCACATCCTGAGCGAGCCGGACTGACCAATTGCATGCTTGATTCAATGCTGTACGACGCGGGTGAGTTTTCAATACACGCGTCTGCCACATCCTGAGCGAGCCGGACTGACCGATTGAATGCTTTATTCAATGCTGTACGACGCGGGTGAGTTTTCAATACACGCGTCTGCCACATCTTGAGCGAGCCGAACTGACCGATTGAATGCTTTATTCAATGCTGTATGACGCGGGTGAGTTTTCAATACACGCGTCTGCCACATCCTGAGCGAGCCGGACGCACTGGTTGCCTGTTGGTTGTCATGGTGACAGAAGCGCATTTTGCATCATGCACGATTCGCGTAGGGTACGATTCGGTTAACTTTTGGTACAAATGTATCAAACTCAAAACTGTCATGATGCAGGTATTTTGAAAGTTGCGGTAGGCGTGTCCGATGCGTCCTATCTCATGGATTGGACAAATTCATAGGATGCGAACGAGTCTGACCTATCGTTTTGTACGCATGGGACCGATTCTGCCTCTGCAGCACTAATATAAGGCTGTGTCTTGCCCTGAGAGCTCACTTGCCTGCACTGAATGCTCCATACAGACATCTCTGCTACCACTGCTGCTGTCTCTGTATCCTCTGGCTCCAAGGATGGCACGTACTGTGGAGAGGGCCCCAGCATTCACAGAGGAGGAAAACCAGGCCCTGCTGGACAGCCTCCTACCACAGTACAGCAAGCTGTATGGGAAACCAAGGGAGCAGGTGAGTGTGCAGTCCACATCCTCTCTCATTGTGCATCTTGTCTGACTAGCACTAATGGCATTGTGTGAAGCATTGGCTAGCATGTTCACTCTGTAGTTGTCACACCCAAAGTGTGCAGGTACCTGCACTGAACAGGTACTGTGCTGTGAGAGTGCATTTAGAGACGGTCATAATACCCAGCCAATGTTTCCATGTTGGTGATGCAGGACAAGTGTCCATCCACATAGTTGCACTAACTGTGTACATCAGATGCCCTTGTGAATAGCACATGTTTCTCCAACTGTGTGATGCACAAACATGTTGTATGTGTGTTAATGGCCCTTTAACTTTGTCATCCTCACAGGTTGATGCCCATCAGAAACAGGAGATCTGGCTGACCATTGCCAGGGCAGTTCGATCTGTGGGGGTCCACAGGCGTCGCATCCGCAGCTGCCAGAAGAGGTGGCAGGACCTACGTGGCTGGAGCAGATGCATTGCCAGAGTCCTGCTGAAGCTGTCGCCTCCTCGCAGTAGGGGCGGACACCGGACCCTGACCCCCCACATGCGCCGGATTCTGCCAGTGGTCTTCCCTGACCTGGATGGGCTGTTAAAGGCCAGACAGCAGCAAGGAGGGGGTAAGTGCATGCCTTGTCTGTGAACTGTGTCTAACATGATCTTTGCATTCCTTCAGCCTGGTTACGCTACCGCAGTTTGTCTGTCTGCTTGAACTAGAATCATGTCCTTTATTTCTGTAATGGCCCTTCCTCATCTGATACACAGGTGTGTCCCTTTCAGTCAGTGACATGTCTCACGGGGGGCCTGCTGTTGTCCAAGGTTGATGTGGGGGACCGCATCTGCTACTGGCAGTATGTATTAGCCTTCAGGAGTGTGTAATTTATTGACATGTATCTGCACATTGACAGATATGTGACATGCACTCTGTGTGGGCCATACATACGTGTCCTAGTCGATGCTCTGCCTCGCCATATGTGCCTGGGGTGTTAGCCACACACACATGCAGCATGTGTGACAATGTTGTGATCTCTGAAGTATGTCCATCATGTGTGTCACACATGCATGGACACATGCCTACTGTTCGGGCTAATCCCATGTTGCACATGGACCAGGTCAGGTATGTCTACTCCGGACATGGTGTACACTCAGTTTTCCTAATCATGTGTGTCAAAGTAAATTGGATGCATTGTGCAATGTGCAATCAGGTGTCAGCCTCTGTCTCATTGTGGAGTGGGCTGGCTTTTTAGACTCCTGGGGTGTCAATTATTTTTGGGTGGTCAGACAGCTGACATGTGGCTGTTGGATCTTCACGATGGGGTCAAACATAGGTGTGTAATCACTTGACTGTGCCTGATGGTGTTTCCAAAATTTAAGTGCAGACAGCTGTACTTCATTGTCATCAGACTGTGATGTGCTCATGTTGCCAGACTTGTGCTTGCTGTCACTCTACTGTGGCATATGTTGGAAGTGGGATCATCATTTGCCTTCACATGTGGGTAGCAGTGGGGCAACATGTGCACTTGACAGATGCAGGGCTTATATTCCCCACAACTACATGATTGAGATACAGTGCAGACTGTTTGTTTTGTGATGCACTGCCCAAGTGACAGAAGGCAGCAATGACTGATTACCCAGACTGCCCTGAAGCATGTTGTTTAAATTGCTCTAGTGTATCCTGCAGTGATGGAAGTTGTCCTGCATGCACTCAATTCTGCCATCGTCCAGCAAGACATGAGCACATCATGGTGTGTGGTGAAGGAAGCATATCCATATTACTGACAATTACTTTGTCCATCCCTTTACCTGACACATGTACAAACTCAGTGGCAGGAGATGGTATATGTGTGTACTGACACATTCCCATCACAAATCCTGCAGTTCATGCAACTGTTTATGTGGTGCATGTGTGCACAAATGAGTCGTGTCTGGCTACATGCACCAGACTGATGTCTCCATGGACATGTAGGATATGAGGGGCATGGTTTGCTGGCAGACTGACATGTGTGTTTTGCAAATATGTGTCTGCACTTAAGAGTATTTACTGCAAATGATGCACAAACGTGCACTGTCATGTGCTGTTCTGACTGTGATGTGTGATGTCTATACAGGTGACTGATGTTTCTCTGTTTGTCCTGTTGATTTGCAGTTACATCTACAGACTCTGGAGGAGACAGCTCCATGGACCATGAGGAACCAGAGCGCCAGACAGGGTCCGCTGAAGAGGATTCGGAGGGATCCAGTGGAACGGAGAGGGTGAGGGGGGCCACACTGAGGAGACCTCGGCTATGTCCACCTCGGCTGAGGAACACGCCAGCTTCAGTGATGACTCCCTTGTGGAGGCGGGTGCCAGCAGCCCCCAGTCAACACCTAGCAGGTCTGGCCCCGCCACCACCACCATCTCCACCCTCCCTTCTGCTCCCATTCCAGATGTCCGTGGAGGCTCCCGTGTAAGGGAGCATGTCTCCTTCATGCCAGGCACCGCACCACCTGCCCCTGTCTCCCCTGCTGCCCTGAGTGTGGAGTCTGTGGACTTACTGAAGCAGCTCCATGTAGGTCAGACAGCGATGCTGAGTGTCCTCCATTCCCACACCAGTCTGTTGACACAACTGGTGTCCTTCATGGAGGGCATCTCATCAAGCATGTCTGCCCTACATCGGACCATTCAGGCCATGGCCTCCACACAGACGGCAGCAGTGTCCCTCATCCAACAGGCCCTCACCCCTGCTACCTCTGCCACATCCACAGTCACCACTCCCCTGCCTGTCCAACAGACACACACACCCGCACATGCACGCACCACATCAGGCAATGGCAGCACACAGACACGCATGCCAAAGTCTCGAGCCACAAGCACGCACACTCCGGGGACTGATGGCACACACACAGGGGATGGGTCACAGACACACATACAGGCATCCACATGCACTCCGCATTCATCAGATGCCTCTCCCTCCAAAACACCTTCCCTTGCCTCACCTACTGCCCCCACTTCCAAGCAGCTCTTCCTCTGTGACCTTGGCCTCTTCCCCACAGAACCATCTGCTCCAACTTATAGGGGGAAGAGGAAGTCACCCCACACAGAGGGGAGTTCCCCTGCTAAACGGACAACCTCCCCCAGGCGCATGGACACTGAGGCGCCCACCCGCAAGTCTCCCCGGACCAGGAAGGGTAAGACACCACCAAAGGCACAGGCTTCTACCTCACACTCTCCATCCTGCAGCACCCCGGACGCCAATACACAGGTCCTACGGCCATTCCCTGCACCAGGTTCACCCACACACCCATACCGCATACCCAGGATGCTTAGGCCCTCCCCCCCTTCCACATGCACTTCCACCCCCGCCTCACATGCTCAGCCTGTTCCTGCCACTGGTGGGGAAACCGTGTCTCCCCCCTCTGTCCTGCCCACCTCATCTGAACCCCATTTCACTCCTCTTGATGTTGGCACTGCAGTAGGAGGGACATCCCACCCGTCTGCTTTGGGCACTGCAGTTGAGAGCCCGTCCACCACATCTGTCCTGCACACTGCAGTGGTGCAGGTTGACCCCACATCTGACTTGTGCCCAGCAGTGGTGACGGCGCCCACTGTGTCAGACCCCTCCACTACAGTTGCTGGCGTCACTCCTGCACCCTCCAAGCCTCCCCTGCCCCATTCTCCTGTCCCCTGATCCTGTCCCTGCGGTGCCTGGCCTGCCACTATGTATGCCCCTCCAAGGTGTGAGATGTCCCTGGTCCATAGCAGTGCAGACAATGAATGGATTACAAGTTTTCACCTGTTACCCTGGTTGGACTCTTTGATGGACTGGCCATTGGCCTTTTTGCATCGTGGCATGAACATTCATAGAGATTTTATTGCTGAATAAAGCCATTTTTGTTATCCAGTGGTGTTGCATATTATGTACATGATGTTGATGATGTGTATCATGAACTTGCTATTGTAATGGTGTCTGTGTTTGTGCTACGGCAACACTGAACTGTTATGTCTTTCTCCCGGCAAATGGCAGTGTGTTTTTGGGAGGTTTTACCCTTGTGTCCCTGTGTCTCCTGGATCATCGGCCTGCACATTCATCATGTTTGGTATCTCCCATTGCTGACATGGTATGGAACTTGTTCACATAACATCTACAGTCTCCACAGGATTCCTTAGTGTGTGTGTGTCTGTTGGTGTTGATATGTGTGTATTCCTCATGGTGCTCACTTTGCACATTGTCTGACTGTTCACTGGAGTCATTGTCAAGGGTCATGGCCATTGCTTGTCTGCACATGGCAGGGGTGGTTCTTGTGATATACGGCAATATTTGCCAAACCAAATCTATGTTTGTATGTGACACAACCACTACATTGCCACAACATTGCTTGTGCAATTTGTACACGGACTCATGCATGCTGTTTTGGAGATGCTGCTCTTTTCAGGGACACAATGACCTTTTGGTCAATGTGGTGATGGGGGGTTTATGTCCCATAACAACGGTGATCAGTTGCAGCAGGATATTAGTGACACACATTTGCATTTTGGGCACACATGTGTTGTGAGTCACATTGTATGTCCACTGCCACATTCTGTGTTGTGAGCATTTGTCACATTAAAACATGCAATGTGGCAAAGATGGTAGAGGGGGTGGTTTGCTTAGACTCCCTATGTGTGTGTATCCTGGTGTTGATGGCCATCCTGCCCCCTATGAGTGGGGATGGTCATTCAGATAGGCATCCACCCCCCTCTGGGGTGGACAATACTGTGAGTGATAGGCATCCACCCCCCTATGGGTGGGATATGCTGGGAGTGATAGGCATCCACCCCCCTCTGGGGTGGACAATACTGTTGGTGATAGGCATCCACCCCCCTCTGGGGTGAGAAGTACTGTGGGTGATAGGCATCCACCCCCCTCTGGGGTGGACAATACTGTGGGTGATAGGCTCCACCCCCCTATGGGTGGGATATGCTGGGAGTGATAGGCATCCACCCAACTATGGGTGGGATATGCTGGGAGTGATAGGCATCCACCCCCCTCTGGGGTGGGCAATACTGTGGGTGATAGGCATCCACCCCCCTATGGGATGGACAATACTGTGGGTGATAGGCATCCACCCCCCTATGGGTGGGATATGCTGGGAGTGATAGGCATCCACCCCCCTCTGGGGTGGGCAATACTGTGGGTGACAGGCTTCCACCCCCCTCTGGGGTGGACATTACTGTGGGTGATAGGCATCCACCCCCCTATGGGTGGGCAATACTGTGGGTGATAGGCATCCACCCCCCTCTGGGGTGGACAATACTGTGGGTGATAGGCATCCACCCCCCTATGGGTGGGATATGCTATTTGGGATAATCATCCACCCCCCTATGGTGGTGTTTCCTTTCGTGTACTCGTGACATTTTGGTGTGTGATAGGTGTCTGACTTACCTTCTGCGTCGTGCGCATCGGTAACGTTGGGCGTACAGTATAGGGAAGACATGCGCGATTGGATACATGGCTGCTCCGTCTCGTCCCCGTTGATCGTGTTCTGGCGCGACTCGGAGCTTTCATTCATACGCCTCGTCCGGATGCTGTGACGTGCTGGAGCCGGCACCCTGTGCGACGCGTATTGGGGGCGCATCTTACTTGCGTATCCGGAAATTGGTTTGTTTGCGCCTCCGTACGACTCGCTTTCTGTGTTTCCTGAGCCTGTTCGCTACTGACATAGTGCACGAATCAGAGCGGACGATTCGGTCGGAGATTTGCCTGTAATACCATCGTACTTGCTAGTTTGTAGGAAAAAGCTCCGGATACGAGTCGGACGTAAGGTAAGCCTACGAATAGCATTGGGAAGGCACTTTTGGCGACATCGGAATCGACCCCTAAGTGTAGAACCTCTAAACCGCAGTTGATGTACTGGTGCCACTGAATATCAAAGCACTCAATAGATCTCATAAATTGCATTCACCAGAATTAAGGGCATTCACCCCCCTCTGGGGTGGGAAATACTGTGGGTGATAGGCATCCACCCCCCTCTGGGGTGGACAATACTGTGGGTGATAGGCATCCACCCCCCTATGGGTGGGATATGCTGGGAGTGATAGGCATCCACCCCCCTATGGGTGGGATATGCTGGGAGTGATAGGCATCCACCCCCCTTTGGGGTGGGCAATACTGTGGGTGATAGGCATCCACCCCTCTCTGGGGTGGACATTACTGTGGGTGATAGGCATCCACCCTCCTATGGGATGGACAATACTGTGGGTGATAGGCATCCACCCCCTATGGGTGGGATATGCTGGGAGTGATAGGCATCCACCCCCCTCTGGGGTGGGCAATACTGTGGGTGATAGGCATCCACCCCCCTCTGGGGTGGACAATACTGTGGGTGATAGGCATCCACCCCCTTATGGGTGGGATATGCTGGGAGTGATAGGCATCCACCCCCCTATGGGTGGGATATGCTGGGAGTGATAGGCATCCACCCCCCTCTGGGGTGGGCAATACTGTGGGTGATAGGCATCCACCCCCCTCTGGGGTGAACATTACTGTGGGTGATAGGCATCCACCCCCTATGGGTGGGCAATACTGTGGGTGATAGGCATCCACCCTCTCTGGGGTGGACAATACTGTGGGTGATAGGCATCCACCCCCCTATGGGTGGGATATGCTGGGAGTGATAGGCATCCACCCCCCTATGCGTGGGATATGCTGGTAGTGATAGGCATCCACCCCCCTCTGGGGTGGGCAATACGTGGGTTATAGGCATCCACCCCCCTCTGGGGTGGACATTACTGTGGGTGATAGGCATCCACCCCCCTCTGGGGTGGACAATACTGTGGGTGATAGGCATCCACCCCCTCTGGGGTGGGCAATACTGTGGGTGATAGGCATCCACCCCCCTCTGGGGTGGACAATACTGTGGGTGATAGGCATCCACCCCCCTCTGGGGTGGACAATAATGGGAGTGATAGGCATCCACCCCCATATGGGTGGGATATGCTGGGAGTGATAGGCATCCAACCCCTATGGGCTGGGCAATACTGTGGGTGATAGGCATCCACCCCCTCTGGGGTGGACAATAATGGGAGTGATAGGCATCCACCCCCTATGGGTGGGATATGCTATTTGGGATAATCATCCACCCCCCTATGGTGGTGTTTCCTTTCGTGTACTCGTGACATTTTGGTGTGTGATAGGTGTCTGACTTACCTTCTGCATCGTGCGCGTCGGTAACGATGGGCGTACAGTATAGGGAAGACATGCGCGATTGGATACATGGCTGCTCCGTCTCGTCCCCGTTGATCGTGTTCTGGCGTGACTCAGAGCTTTCATTCATACACCTCGTCCGGATGCTGTGACGTGCTGGAGCCGGCGCCCTGTGCGACGCGTATTGGGGACGCATCGTACTTGCGTATCCGGAAATTGGTTCGTTTGCGCCTCCGTACGACTCGCTTTCTGTGTTTCCTGAGCCTGTTCGCTACTGACATAGTGCACGAATCAGAGTGGACGATTCGGTCGGAGATTTGCCTGTTATACGCATCGTACTTGCTAGTTTGTAGGAAAAAGCTCCGGATACGAGTCGGACGTAAGGTAAGCCTACGAATAGCATTGGGAAGGCACTTTTGGCGACATCGGAATCGACCCCTAAGTGTAGAACCTCTAAACCGCAGTTGATGTACTGGTGCCACTGAATATCAAAGCACTCAATAAATCTGATAAATTGCATTCACCAGAGTTAAGGGCATTCAGAACCAAGCTCAGAAAACACATCTTAAAGTTAACACAAACACTTGGGATAGCGCACAGAAGGCTAACATGCATTTATTGGAAAAAATAGGAGGAAGATCCTCAAAAAACTAATAAAAAATATTGCCATATCGTCAAGGTTCCTTTTTTAATTTAAATATTGCAGAAGGTTGCTACTCCACAGTTAGAGGTAAAATGCAACCTGCATCAATGCCAATAAGGATCAGTTTTCCATACCGGACATCAACCATTAAAGTAGACCTGGGTGAAACTGAAGTCACTCCACCATAATTTGCATAATTTTGGTAATTTCGCATTACACTTGTTGCACAAAATTCCCCAAATTAAGCTATTAGGCCACATTGCGTAATTATGCACCATTGGCAATCAATCATTTACTGCAAATGGTGCTATTTGCTGTATAAATTTAGCACAAATGCTCAGGAACAATAGGGCACAAACAGTTGCTGTTTGTTTATGGAATGTTTATGCATTGACATATTTTGTGCTAAAATATAAAGCGAAATGACAGATTTGCACTTCGTGTAATTAGGTGGAATTTAACCAAAATTTCACGTAATTCTGTGAAAGCAAATTTTGCAAATTTCACATTCCTCTACTTTTTTGCTGTCTCAAAATGAATAAATGTTTTTAGGCTTTCAACATTAAAATACTTAAATTAATACTCAATGTTTAAATTATGATTATGTCAGCAAGTTATATATTTTATTTTGCAGTGGACCAGTATATTTCTTATTTATATAGACAAACCAAGATTTTTGGCACTCTCCATTTGTTGTTCTGGCATTTCAGGCAACTTTAGCTGTCCCATCAAACTACTGTTTTTCCAAGAAAGTCATATAAAATATACATCAATTTAGGGGCTTTTACTCTACGGTCTTCATCCATACGTCTGTTAAGTTGCCATACACATTTTGGGCCCGATTCCGATCTCGCTCGGAAACCCTTCCCAACGACACGGATCGGAAATGCCTTCTGACTGACACGTACGCGCGCTGTCCGCCCGACGTAGTACGATGCAATGCTTGTCAAATGCAAACAACCTGCACAGAGCACAATACGGACGACCGACGCGTACGGAAATCAATCCGTCCGAGCGAATCCTCCGGAAAAGAGCCTGATGCGACCGACTCGTACGCGAACGCTGCAACATAGCTTAGCATGAATGGGACAGACTCGGACCACCATGCTAATACATGAACAAGCATCCGGTGCGGTCCACGGAACGTTTTGATTATGTTCAACAAAATACAATAGAAACAGACAGAAAAAGTCCTAACAAGCATTGTCAAAGGCAAAAAAAACCAATTGAAAAATAAGCCACACCCACAACTCCACCTATTTAAAGGGCCAAACTACTTACCATGATCCTTTGCAACTTCAACAGAACTGCCAGCACATACCACTATTACACTGCACTAATACATACACTCACAACTCAGCCACCACACAACCTGTACACTACTAGCAACTGTCAACTACAACAAACACACACATTTATTCATACACACTCACCCTCACCTACACACTCACTCACACATCCATCTCCACCACCACCCATCACCATGCCCCCAAAGAAGAATCCAAAGTTCACAGAGAAGGAGTTGGAAGTCATGGTAGATGAAATTCTCAGAGTAGAGCCACAGTTATTTGGCAACTTGGTCCAACAGACCCCCCTGTCCCAGAGAAACAAGATGTGGGAGAGGATTGTCAACAAGGTGAACGCTCAAGCACCTTGCCTGCGCACAATGGACGATATCAGGAACAGGTACTATGATGTGCGAAGGAGGGTCAAGAAGCTCATTGGCAAAGAACATGTCCTGAGCCAGCGGACTGGCGGTGGCCCTCCTGCAACACCTGTGAACTTCACTTCCTGGGAGGAGAAGGTGCAGGCCATCCTTCCACCGGACGGCGTCTCTGTAATATCAGAAGTACCAGAGCCTGGTGAGTTCATACTCAAATAGCCAATATTGTCGGCAAATACACAGCCACAGACATCACTGACAAGGACACAGTGATACAAATAACTGTTAGCAAAGTCATAACAATATAAAGCAAATGAGCATGTGATGTGTATACCACTTTGACAAACAAAATTCCTGCAACCTCAGAGTAATATTTAACTATTTCATGACATGTACCAACTTTAAAAAAACACAGCAAGGCTTTGTGTTCAAAACAGCAGCCACCACTGGCAGCCATCTTGCGAGCACTGTTTCACTCACTCACAGGGAAGCTGAGTCACAGGAAGGAAGGTTGGGATTGCTGGGAAGGTGGGTGTAGCTAAAAGCATGATGGGAGTTGTAGTCACAGCCAACAGACCTCCTCTCACATGGCCCAACAAGCCCACCTTGAACTACGCTAATCTCACAGGAAGTGGAACAGTACTGGCAAGATGGCTGAAACTGGGCTCTGGTGTGGGGAGCACAAGGCCCTGTTGGGAGTTGTGCTAAAAAAAAAAACAGGCACCACTGTCAGACATCTTGAATGTAAAGTTTACTCACTGTCATGGAGCATGGTTCATGGTGGCCTATTTTGTCTGTGTGGGAGGAGGAGTGGTAGCTCTGACTACATCTACAAGCAGGCCCTGTCCCACACACACCCCTCCCATTAACACCAAACACAACACCTGGAACTTTGCTGTCCCTTAGAGTGAATGAAAATGCACTGGCAAGATGGCTGACACTGTGCTCTGGTGTGGGGAGCACAAGTCTATGATAGGATATGTGATCAAAAATAGATTTTTACTAACAACATACCTGCAATGTAACTGGAAATCTCACCATTTACAAAGATGTACAAACTTAGCACTAACTCACAGCAAGGCAATAGGATCCAAACACCAGTCACATGCATCAGCCATCTTCTTTGCACACATTCACTCCCGGAAAAGCTGAGTCACAGGAAGGAAGGTTGGGATGGCTGGGAAGGTGGGTGTGGCTAAAAGCATGATGGGAGTCATAGTCACAGCCAACAGTCCTCCTCCCAAATGGCCCTACAAGCCCACCTTGAACTATACTCATCTCACAGGGAGTGGAAAAGTACTGGCAAGATGGCTGAAACGGATCACTGACAGAATATCGACCACCACAATATTGACTTACACAAATATTGGGACATAAATATCGTTGTCAAAAATATCGACCTCCTATCTTTATAATGGTAAGTACAAAAATATCACAAAAAAATATCGTTGTAAAAAAGATCGATGTACAAAATATGTTTTTTTATATGTATAAAAAATATTGTAAAATAAATTAAATAATAAATGTAACTTAATAAAAAATATTTAGATTTATTTGTAAATGTTAACAATTATAAGTAATAAATTCAATTAAAAAAATTAAACATACATATATAAAATATAATTATATTTACTTAAAAACAATTAATAAATTATAATTTTAATTAATTTTAAAATATTATAAATATATTAAAAATTATAAACAAATTATCTACTGGCGGTCGCCAGTAGATAGTTATAGTTAGGACCTAGTTTCCATAGGAAACTTGTTTTTTGTTTTCTCAATATCTTTGGTGCCGGTTAACGAATCTTCGCGAAATTTTCCAAACTCGTAGCCCTCTCCGGTCAGCTCCAGTCTTGAAAGTTTTGGGGTGATTCGGCATGCGGGGGCCGAGAAAAAAGGGGGGTCCCAAAACGTGTTTTCTCCATGTTAATTTCCATAGGAAACTTTAGACACGGCTACAGCTCGAACTGCTGAACGGAATTACACAAAATTTGGCAAAAAGGTAGCCCTTGTTTCAGAAAGAGACCTTTGTTTTAAATGGAGTAAATCCGTTCAGTAGTTCCTGAGAAATTCAAAAAACAGAGGTCGGAAAATCAATTTCCCATAGGAAACTTTAGACACGGTTAAAGCTTAAACTGCTGAACGGAATTACACCAAATTTGGCAAAAAGGTAGCCCTTGGTTCAGAAAGAGACCTTTTTTAAATGGAGTAAATCCGTTCAGTAGTTGCTGAGAAAATCCAAAAATAAAAGTTTCGATATATAGAGGCACGGTGGATCCGCGCACCCTCCCGATCACGCGCTTTATTCTAATTGGCTGTCAACACTCCAAACCAGGAAGTGTTGGCAGCCATCTTGTGACTCGGTAGAACCGAGTTACAAGAAAAGAGAAAAAGAAACACGAAAAAAAAGAAAAGGGGGCTGGGTAGAAACACCCTGACCCCCTAGGCCTGCTCAGGGGGTCCCACAAGGACCACCAGGGCCCAAAAAATATTATTATTTTTTAAAAATCGGCCGAATTCGCGCTCGGTGCGCGAATCCGGCTGAGAAAATAAAAAAACAAGAAGCGCGGCCTCCCGCGCTTCGTTGGATTGAAGCCCCCGGGTGGGCCAGGTCCCGGGGGCAGTGAAAAAAAAGTGTGGGGGGCCCCCAATCCCCCCCACACTGCCCCGGGGAACGCCACCTCCCCGGGGCTTGATTAATGAGTTGCGGGGGGCACGCAGCCCGCCCGCAGCCCCGGGGACCGCCACGCCCCGGGGCTAATTTGGAAATGCATGGGGTGGCCTCCAAGGCTCCCCTAAGCCCCGGGGACCACCACCCCCAGGGCTTTCATTAATTATTTGTGGGGGCACACGGCCCCCCCGCAGCCCCGGGGACCGCCACCCCCTGGGGCCTATTTAAAAAAAAAAAAAAACCTGTGTGGGGGGGCTCGAGCCCCCCCACATGCCCCGGGGACCGCCACCTCCCCGGGGCACTAAAATGCTAATTTGGGGGTCCGTTACGGACCCCCGAGCCCCGGGGACCACCACCTCCCCGGGCTTTGCAATTGAAGGGAGGGGGGCCGCGCAGCCCCCCTCCTGGAGCCCGTGATGGCCCTGGGGACTGCCACCCCCCAGAGCCGGCTCCTGCAGTGTCCCGGGGTGCTCACCCCCGGGACACTGCTGTTTGCAATGACAGGGCGGGAGCCTCGCGGCTCCCGCCCTGTCATTGCAAACTGGTTTGCTTCATTGAAGCGAGAGCATGGAAACCTGCTCTCGCTTCAATGAAGCAAAGCAGATTGCTTTTCCACAAGGGAGCTGCATGTCAGCAGCTCCCCATGTGGAAAAGCAATGCCGGCTCCCGCAGGACACGGGGAGCCGGCGGGACCGTGGGTGGGGCTCCCCCCACGGTCCCCAACGGAGACGGGCAGCCCCGGGAGATGGGGTCCCCGGGGCTAAAAGTGGCCCCCCTCCCCAAAATTAAAAAAATTAATAAAAAATAAATAAATAAATAAAGGCCGGCCCCGGGGGATGGGGTCCCCGGTGCCAGTAGAGGCCTCAGGAGGGGGGCCACGCAGCCCCCCTCCATAAAAATAAAAAAAGAAAATGTGGCCATGCCCCGGGGGATGGTGTCCCCTGGGCCCAAAAAAAGGGAAAAGAAGGGGGGCCACACAGCCCCCCTTCTAAAAAAAAGAAAAAGAAAAAAGACGCGATCATGCCAGAGGCCCCACCCCTCCCAGCAACACTCTGCAAACCCGCCCTGTGGCGCATTTTAAATTGGGGAATTAATTCCCCTTCAATACTAGGGGTCCCTGGGGGACAACTAGCCCACCAGGTACCTCCAGTAAGCGCCACAGGGCTGCGTTGCAGAGAGGTGGTCCAGGCCACGCCCCTTTTTACACCTCTCTGCAACGCAGCTCTGTGGCGCTTACTGGAGGTACCTGGTGGGCTAGTTGGACCCCAGGGACCCTCAGGATTCAAGGGGACTTAATCCCCCAACTTACAACATGCCAGGGGTCGTGTTTGCAGAGTGGTGGAGAAAGGGGGCATGGCGTTTGTCTACCTCTCACCAATCCCACTGCGTGGGGCTTACTGGAGGTAAAAGGTAGGCTAGTTGGCCCCTAAAGGACCCCCAGCAGTGAAGGGGACTTCATTCACTATCCAAGAGCGTGCCAGGGAGCGCGTTTGTAGGGTGGTGGGCAAAGTGGGCGTGGCCTGGTACGGGTACTTACCAATGCTGCTGTGTGGGACTGACTGAAGGTAATAGTTTGGGAAGTTGGCCCCCAAGGATGTCCTTGGGGGCCAACTACCCCTCTTGTTACCTCCAGTAAGTCCCACACAGTGGGATTGCTAAAACGTCTTCGGAGGCCATGGCCCCCTTTCTCTACCACTCTGCAAACGTGCCTCGTGGCAGACTACAGGATGGGGGATGAAGTCCAATTTAGTCCTGAGGGAGTTTGGGGGCCAAGAATCCCTGCTGCTACCTCCTGTAAGTCTGACGCAGCGGAATTCCTGAGCGGTGGTTGGATGCCCAGCACCCTTTATCCACCACTCTGCATACGCGACTACTAGTTAAAGTAGCATTTTTCTACACCTCTGACTTAGAGGTAGTTTTCATCCCCCTGCCCTATTATGTACTAGGGCCTTACAGAGGAGGTAATGCTAATCACAGGGGTACCCCAACGCATAGTGTTCCCTAGTGTATGTAGGTGTTTTCACTGTATTCTAAGTGTCTTTTAGCATTGCCCTGGCTCTAGGCCTGGTTAGTCAAAGTCAGTTACCAACAGTACCCGTCTGAAAAAGTTGTGGGCACAGGATGATTTTGCAACAAGGCCTCTTTCTGCTCCTCTGTTGGTACTTTCTGCACATGTCTTGCTTCTTCCTGCTCTTTTCTTCGTCTTTGTGGACTTCTGTTGCTTCTTTCTGCATTTCTTTTGCTTCTTTCTGTGCGTTTTTTCTTCTTTCTTCACGTCCTACCTCTGTACGCATAATTAGAAACTAGCATTTAAAAAACCTTTGAAATTCACTGAAAAAACCACAGATTTCAGGGACGTTATAGTTAGAAATTAGCATTTAAAAAACCTTTGAAATTCACTTTAAAAACCATAGGTTTCAGGCACGTTATAGTTAGAAATTAGCATTTAAAAAACCTTTGAAATTCACTGAAAAAACCATAGGTTTCAGGCACGTTATAGTTAGAAATTAGCATTTAAAAACCTTTGAAATTCACTGAAAAAACCATAGGTTTCAGGCACGTTATAGTTAGAAATTAGCATTTAAAAAACCTTAGAAATCCACTGAAAAAACCATAGGTTTTAGGGAAAGTTATAGTTAGTTGGACATTTCACTCGTACAAAACCAGAGAAATACCCCCGTTATATTTAGTTCAGCTAACTATAACTCGCGCCCCATAATGCACTGCTGATGACATCACATATTACATCACTCATGACATGGTCACTGATGACATCTCAAATGACATCACTGATGACATCACTGATGACATCATCCATGTGATAAATTGATGCATCTTCTCACACCCTAATATAACCTTTGATACACCCACTCTAAATTACAGACTGCCATTGTCAAAACCATAAACACTCCAACACCAATAACTACATACCCACTCACTGATTCTTAGGTTTACACACACATCCACTCACTCACCCGTACAGTCACTCATACTTATGGTCACTCAGTACAGGACTATCATATGCACTCATACACCTATATAGAAACTCACACACCGCCACTCATCCATAGAGGTACTCACACACCTAGTCAGTCATGCAAATAATTAATCACACTGCCATTTACTCACCTATACAGTTATACACACACCAGCTCAATTACTCATACAAATACCAGCACATTCTTATGCTCTTATACAATCACTGATACAAGCACACACTCATCCATACAGCCACTCTCACAATCACACACTCTCACTTATAGCCATTTATGTACTCCAACACACATATATACTGCTTTTCACATATGTAGTTACTCACACATGTACCACTGAGATATACATTCACTCACTAACACACCCATACACACACTCACCCACCCATACAGTCCATCACAGATTCACTCTTGAAACCATGCACCCAGTGAATCACCCACTCACACATCTATGCACAGAGTCACACACACCCCACCCACACAAACACTCAGGCACCCATACAGATACTCAGACAACCAATCAATAACTCATATAGACACTCATGTAGCTGTTCGCAAACCCATGCAGCCGCTTACACAACGACAGATGGATACAGACATTCACACAGTTTAGTCACTAACCCATGCATTCAGTAAGATACGTTTAATGTCTCACTTATAGAGTCAGTCACACACCTACTAAATCATCCATTCAGACACTTATACACCCACTCATTCTTCAATACGCCTTTCCCAATATATATTAAACATATTTAAACTTTACAGAAACATACAGTCACTGGATGATGTCATCAGTGATGTAATTTGAGTTGTCATCAGTGATGTCACTGACCATGTCATGAGTGATGTAATATGTGACGTCATCAGTAGTGCATTGCGGGGCGCGAGTTATAGTTAGCTGAACTAACTATAACGGGAGAATTTCTCTGGTTTTGTACAAGTGAAATGTCCAACTAACTATAACTTTCCCTAAAACCTATGGTTTTTTCAGTGAATATATATATACATACACCTGTAACATAAAAATTAAGAAAAAAAGTTATATTATAAATTAAAAGATTAAAATATTTAATATTTTTTAAATCTACATTTTGCACTACATTGAGTGCAACAGTAGAGAAAGTGTTGGGAGTGGAGGGGTAAAAATTACTATTCCCACTCCAGCGAGTGCAACAGTAGGGAAAGTGTTGGATAGCGGAGGGGTAAAATTTACTATTCCCACTCCAACGAGTGCAACAGTAGGGAAAGTGTTGGATAGAGTAGGGGATAAAATTACTATTCCCACTCCAGCGAGTGCAACAGTAGGGAAAGTGTTGGATAGCGGAGGGAAAAAAATTACTATTCCCACTCCTGCGAGAGCAACAGTAGAGAAAGTTTTGGATAGCGGAGGGGTAAAAATTACTATTCCCACTACAGCGAATGCAATAGTAGGGAAAGTGTTGGACAGCAGAGGGGAATAATTTACTATTCCCAATATAATGAGTGCAACAGTAGGGAAAGTGTTGGATAGCGGATGGGAAAAAATTACTATTCCCACTCCAGCGAGTGCACAGTAGGGAAAGTGTTGGATAGCGTAGGGGATAAAATGACTATTCCCACTCCAGCGAGGGCAACAGTAGGGAAAATGTTGAATAGCAGAGGGGAAAATATTACTATTCCCACTCCTGCAAGAGCAACAGTCGAGAAAGTGTTGGATAGCGGAGGGGTAAAAATGACTATTCCCACTCCAGTGAGTGCAACAATAGGGAATATGTTGGATAGCGGAGGAGTAAAACTTACTATTCCCACTCCAGCTAGTGCAACAGTAGGGAAAGTGTTGGATAGAGTAGGGGATAAAATTACTATTCCCACTCCAGCGAGTGCAACAGTAGGGAAAGTGTTGGATAGCGGAGGGAAAAAAATTACTATTCCCACTCCTGCGAGAGCAACAGTAGAGAAAGTTTTGGATAGCGGAGGGGTAAAAATTACTATTCCCACTCCAGCGAATGCAATAGTAGGGAAAGTGTTGGACAGCAGAGGGGAATAATTTACTATTCCCAATATAATGAGTGCAACAGTAGGGAAAGTGTTGGATAGCGGATGGGAAAAAATTACTATTCCCACTCCAGCGAGTGCAACAGTAGGGAAAGTGTTGGATAGTGGAGGGGTAAAAATTACTATTCCCACTCCAACGAGTGCAACAGTAGGGAAAGTGTTGGATAGCGTAGGGGATAAAATGACTATTCCCACTCCAGCGAGGGCAACAGTAGGGAAAATGTTGAATAGCAGAGGGGAAAAAATTACTATTCCCACTCCTGCAAGAGCAACAGTCGAGAAAGTGTTGGATAGCGGAGGGGTAAAAATTACTATTCCCACTCCAGTGAGTGCAACAGTAGGGAATATGTTGGATAGCGGAGGAGTAAAACTTACTATTCCCACTCCAGCTAGTGCAACAGTAGGGAAAGTGTTGGATAGAGGAGGGGATAAAATTACTATTCCCACTCCAGCAAGTGCAACAGTAGGGAAAGTGTTGGATAGCGGAGGGGAAAAAATTACTATTCCCACTCCAGCGAGTGCAACAGTACGGAAAGTGTTGGATAGCGGAGGGGATAAAATTACTATTCCCACTCCAGCAAGTGCAACAGTAGGGAAAGTGTTGGATAGCGGAGGGGAAAAAATTACTATTCCCACTCCAGTGAGTGCAACAGTAGGGAAAGTGTAGGATAGCGGAGGGGTATAAATTACTATTCCCACTCCTGCGAATGCAGCAGTAGGGAAAGTGTTGGCTAGCGGAGGGGTAAAAATTACTATTCCCATTTAAATTCAAAAACAAACAAAATATCAACTACAATACAAAAAATAATTTAAAAAAAAAACACAACATATATAAAAATATAAAAAATATAGAAACATTATATTGGTAAAAAATCTAAAAATTACATACAAAGATTAATTTTTGAAAATTTAAAAATAATTTACAAACACATAAAAAATTTGTAATAGAAATTATTTATAATCAAAAACATTAATTATTACATAAATGTAATATTTTTTCTTACCCTATAACACCACACAATTTACAACACACATCCAAATTTTTAAAAAAGTGTACCTCCATAATTAACACAATTAATTACCAATTAAACAAATATTATTAATTAAAAAAACATTAAAACAGATAAAAATTAATGTACTAACCAAACGTTACCCCTATAGAACCAAAATACACAAACAAAATAAATAAAAACAATTACCAACAATATTTATCAAGTAATAAATGAATATTAATGATCAAGAATTAATTAATTAATTGAAACTAAATTACTTTCCACCCTCTTCCCCAATAAACACCACAACACACACCTAAAAATAATTACACAATTTCCATAACTAATTTTACATTAATAAATTAATAACAATTAACCACAAATCATTAATAAATTAATTTAAACAAATTTACTTCCCACCATTTACCACTATGAACCCCACAACTCACACATCAAAATAATTACACAATTGCCATATTTAAATTTTAATTAATTAATTACCATTAATTAACAAATAATTAATTAATTTAAAATAAATTACCTCCCACCCTATTCCCCTATAATCCCCACCACCCATTTCTAAAAACATGACACAATTCACATAATTAATTAACAATTAATTAATTAATTAATAGCAATTAACAAGAAAATTATAAATAATGATTAATAAATTAATTCCCACAATTAATACTATAAAATAAAATACAATAAATAATATATAAAAAAAAATAATAAATGTATAACAGTTCAATTACTTCCCACCCTACTCCCCTATCAACCCACAACCCGCTCCTAAAAAAATGACACAATTAACATAATTACCAATTAATTAATAATAATTAACAACCAAATAAAAATAATTAATAATAATTTAATTCCCACATTTAACAGTATAAAATATTAAATAAATGAATATTAATTCATAATAAATAATAATAATTTAATTATAATTAAATTACTTCCCACCCTATTCCCCTATGAACCCACAACCTGCTCCTAAAAAAATGGCACAATTAACATATTTACCAATCAATTAATTGATAAAAAATTAAGAGCCAATTATTAATTAATTAATAATAAATTAATTCCCACAATGAACACTATAAAATCTAAATTAAATAAATACTAATAAATACAAATTTATATTTAATTTATTATAATTAAATTACTTCCCACCCTATTCCCCTATAAACCCACAACCCGCTACAGAACTAAAACGCAAAATGTAATTAAAATAAAATTAATAACTACTAAAAATTTAACACATATATTAAAAAACAAAAGCAATACTTAGACAAAAAAATAGAGCACATACATTTAAAATACATACAAAAATACATAACACTAACTAAAAAAACGATATTTTTAACAACTATATTTTTGCAAACAATATTAATGACTTCGATTTTTTTGAAAACGATATTTCTTACCTTAAACTCGATATTCTTGACCACGATATTCTTGCTGTCGATATTTCTGTGTCTCGATATTTCAAACTCGATATTAGTGCAAGTCGACATTACCAACTCGATATTCTGTCTCTATACCGGCTGAAACTGGGCTCTGGTGTGGGGAGCACAAGGCCCTGTTGGGAGTTGTGCTCAAACAAACACCAGGCAACACTGTCAGACATCTTGGCCAGTACATTTCCATTAACTGTGAGGAAAGCATAGTACCAGGTGGTGTAGTTGGGCTATGTGGGAGGAGGATTATTAGCAGTGACTGCAAATACCATCATGCCCTGCCCTACACATACCTTCTCAGCAAGAACAAATAGCACTCTTGTGACTAGGCAGTCCCTGAGAGTGAAAGGAAATGTACTGGCAAGATGGCTGACACAGGGGCCTTATGTATGAATTGGCCACAAGTCACATCCAGGCCTTGGTCTTCTCACATCAGTCCCCACTCTCAGCCATCTTCACAGTACATTTCCACTCACTGGGGTCGATTCCGATTCGGGCCGGAAATCTCTCCGACCGAGCCGGACCCGGAGAGATTTCCGACCGAATCGGACCTGTGCAGTCCGACCGAACGAGTACGATGCGTCCGTATGTTATCGGACACGAGTCGGTCGGACTCCCATTGAAGTCAATGGGAGCCGGTCGTACAACGCGTACGCGGGCTCCCATTGCCTCCAATGGGTGCGAGGCGGACAAGGGCGCCCCCTACAGCGAGTACGCCGCGAGCGCTCGCGGCGTACACGCACAGGTAGGGGGACCCTTGGGTCCCCCCTGTGTGCGCCTCGCACGGGTACGCGTACTGGGGGTCCGACACGGACCCCCAAAGTACGGCTCCGACAGCGAGTTCGAGTCGGACGGCGCGAGTCGGTCGGAGCGGTCGAGGTGCGCATCGTACTCACCCGGCCGGAAAACGTCTCCATTGCGCGGTGCGAATCGGGTCCGAGCGAGTCGGTCGGAGCGGTTCGAGTCCGAGCGAGTCGGTCGGAGTTGTCGGGACGCCCGGACGAGTCGGTCGGCGACTCGCATCGTACTCGCTCGGCCGGACCCGCGTACGGTTCGGTCGGGAAACAGGCTTTCGCATGGCTTTTTCCCGACCGAATGGTATTGGGTGCGCCTCCGACCGAGATCGGAATCGGCCCCACTGTCTGGGAATGCATAGTCCCAGGTGTGCTCCCTGGGCTGGCTGGGAAGGGGTGTGGAGGACAGGATATGGTGTGAGTTGCAGTCATAGCACACATAACTACCCACACACAAGGCAACCGGTTCATCAGTGACAATGGATACCTGACAGTGAATGGAAGGGCCACAGCAAGATGGCTGACACTGTTGCATGGTGTCATGTGCACAAGGCATTGTTGGGAGTTGCATTCACCTCCTACATCATGCAGCATTGTCAGCATCCTTGCCACTACACTCCCCTCACTGTGATTGATACTTTGTCCACGAGGAGTAAGCTAGTCTGGGTGGGAGGAGGGGTACAACTTCCAGCAGCATAACACAAGCACACAAACCTCTGTACCTCACAGCTCTGAGCCTGAAAAAGCAAGAAAGCAGCCTTGGTTAACTCATCTGTCCATGGAGGACAAGGACAATATACATGATGTGATCAGGCACAAAGCTAAGCAGTAACACTATTTGCTATTGACAGCTATTCACATGTGTGCAATGAGATGAGAACTAGGAACACATTCATCAAAATACCATAAACTAAATGCTCACATACATTTCGGACTGTGAGTGTGTAGGTAGCCACACCAATGTGACTGCAAACGACATGCACAAAGGCCAGCACACATGCACATATCTTGAAACACATCGTAAGAGGAAGAGTACGTATATCATTGTAAAAGCACAGATGTGGGAAATACCAACACACCTGTGGCATGCACAGGGTGTCACTTGACAGTCAATGTCTACGTGCAGTCAAATAAACAAAACATGCCCATTTATGCACAGAGCTGGACATGCTCAGCAAAACACTTCTTGTTAAAATCACAATGTTCTCTTAAAAAATAGGCCTGGGTCTGTGACAATAGAGGACTATCTAAGGTCCTGTCAGGCAGCTGTTGCTGCTGAACAAGCTGACCCACAGATGGCATGCATTCTCAATGCATATCAAGAATGCACCGGAGACTTTGGCCAGGCAGTTGGGATCCTCAAGGACATGCAACAGCTTCAGACTGCCCATTATGCCAAAATAGACTCACACATGTCCAGAATGGACTCACACATGTCCAGAATGGAGTCACAGGGAGGGATGAGGACTTTGGCGGAGAGTCCCCTGCACCGCGGCAGCCTGCACCTGAGGGTCCCCCAGAACAACATAAGAGGGGTCGTCCGAAGAGGGATAAATGAGAGACAGATGGCCATGCATCCCCTCAGGAAGTGACAACCTGCTCCTGATATCCTCCATTGTGTGAGAAGCGTTCACTTTGTTGACTGTCACTGAACTCTCCCACATGGGATGTTGGGTCTAAGTTGGACCAATTACTCAAATGACTGTGGACTTGGCTCTGAAAATTGCATCTACTGGCACTACCAACTCCTCTGTGAACTTTGGACTTCAAACTTTTGTACAGCACTATACCTTTATTGCAAAATTTCACACATGCTCTGTAATAAATTAATGTTCACACAAAACTTGCTTCTGTCGTGAATGAAACACTGTTGTCAGAAAGAAATGATGATAAAAAAACAAGGAATGGAATGACAATGATATTGGCTGAAAAAACAAGTACATTAAATTACCAACTGTCATGTGAGTAAATGTAACCTGACACATATGAGAGATACACACAACAAGGTCATCACAACACACATAGTACATGGCATAGATCCTCATTGTCTACAGTAATGTAAAATGAAACAACATTTATAAGCACAAACACTAATCATTGTCAGATAAAATTAACATCAGGGCACATATACAGTATGTAAATGAATGTTGGATGTGTGGATACAGACGAGGCACACCTCAATGTGGAGCACAGGTTTATTACACAGGCACAACATGTTGCCTCCACAACAAATGCAATCAAATCACACTGTGATAATAAGCACAAATTAACCAAGACTTTTGAAAACTTTCAGAATCGAGTGTGTGGCACAGATTTCTGATCCCAAGAAAAGTTGCAATCTGTTACTGCATTGTGTGTCTGGGAGGTCACATGTCTCCATACACCAGCCTAAGGACCCTGTGAAGGAGAGGCATAGAACAGTCTTGCAATACCAAATTATTTGCATACATCTCCAAGAGACATTTCATACTTCAAATTTTTAAAATGTGAACACTAGCTAGGAGTCATGTCAACAGTGTACTGGTCACCATACTCACTCAATGGACACCAAACAACTCCAAGGATCATGTTAAGTAGCATGCACCCACACATATACAAAGATATTGTACAACAGACACATATCATGCAAAGAAAGTGCTTTGTTAACTCATTATTGAATACTTACAATGATGAGAAAAAGTTGTTAATGAGCTGTCTCCGAACATCCTCCTCCTCATCACTGGCAACATGCCCCAGGCCTGGATCCTCCCCTGCTGGAGCCTGCTGATCCCCGTCATCTTGGATGAGAGGTAGCTCATTCCTCACTGCCAGGTTGTGAAGCATGCAACACACGATGATGATCTTACACACCTTCGATAGTGCATATTGGAGGGCTCCTCCTGTATGGTCCAGGCAGCAAAATCTTGTTTTCAGTAGCCCAAATGTCCGCTCAACCACTCGCCTGGTCTGCCCATGTGCCTCATTAAAACAAAACTCAGCAGGGGTGACAGAGTTCCTGAGTGGTGTCAGCAACCATGGCATGTTGGGGTATCCAGAGACCCCTACATTTAAACAGAAATACTTCATGTGTCTGAAAACAGGGTACAACCTGACATACAAGCAACACACAACATAAACAGACAACATTACCCACCAAGAAGCCAGACACGCTCATTTTGCAGCTGAGACATCATATGTGGGATTCTACTGTTTCTCATAATGTCGGCGTTGTGTGCTGATCCCGGGAAATACGCACAGACATGTGAGATCGTTATGTCAGGCAGACATACCACCAGGGCATTTATGGAGTGGTAATGCTTACGATTCCTGTATGTTTGTTCATTGGCTTGTGGTGGGATCAAAGCCACATGTGTACCATCAATGGAGCCAATGACTTGTGGCATTCTGCCCAAAGCATAAAAGTCACTCTTGATGTCGGCAAACTGTCCTGGTGTTGGGAACTTGATGTACAGGTTCAGAAAATGTAACATTGCCTCCAACACATCACGAAGAACACGGCTAAACATTGTCTGTGACATCCCACCAGCAGTAGCCACAGTATACATGGAAGGATCCTGAGGCAAAGAAATGTAGGGCCGCCATCACCTTCACCTTGGGGGTCAGCGCAAAGGGATATGGGTGTCCAGGTTGCAAATGTGGGGCCAACTGGTCTGTCAACTCCACAATGAGTGGTCTGGTGAAGTGGTACCGCCTGATGCTATCCCATTCTTCCATGGTCTGGAGGTCCAGGAAGGGTCTGTGGACAGCTGGTGCCCTGCAGTACCTATGTTACAGGTGAAAACATATTTTAGGACACTTTCCAATGTAGTGAGGAACATGCAATTACACACATACAACATTAAATAAAGACACAATGAAGTCAGATGCGTAAGGTTGAGCCCAGACACAGAGCACAGCTATGTGACCCTTCCCAGACATGTCACATTAACATGGTTGTGCACCAATTACAGTTCTTTACCATGACTACTCACTGGTGTCTGTCACTGTCCATGTGATCAAACATCACATACTCAACACACACCTAATAAAGTATCAGAGACAGAGGTTTGTCACAACTAGCACATGGTTGAAAGGTACATAGACCTCGATCATGTAATGCCACATAGGTGGGACACTAGATACAGACAGCGTGTCACCATGCACACCACTGTCACAGTGTGGACACTGTCATGATGTCATGTCTGACATACATGTACTATCACATACTCAAAAATATTAGAATGTGTGGCACAGTTAGATTTGACAAGCATCCATGTATGCCTGTGACACAAAGACACAACAGCAACTCACATGGCAAATGCAAGCTGATGTGTCAGATAAATTTCATTGAGAAAATCAACAATGAAGTGTCTGCATTGTACAAGACTCAGATACTGTGGATTTATTCATAATGACTTAACACTATGCACTTTCTAACACACAGTCCAAGAAAGCAGTGATTATGTGTGGACATAACCTGGGTTAACACAATGATCCCCTGGGACTGTGTCCAAGCCTAGGAGGGTGATCTGTGAAGTGGTCACTCACAGATGTGATGTTCCTCAACAACAATGTTTTGCGTGCCCATCAAGCTTGGATCATCATGGGAGTGTGAGCCATCAAGTACTATGTCCAATATGACATGTTAATCACTGTACACACACATGTAATGCAGACTAACATTCCTGAATTCCTATACTGTCTGCCCTGCTGACTGATTAGTGTAGGGCGCCTGAGCCTCACTGCGTTATCCGCATCTGAGCCGGACGCACACATTGGCTGTTGGTCGTCATGGTGACAGACGCGGGTGAGTATTCAAAGGACGCGTTATCCGTATCTGAACCGAGCCGGACGCACTCATTGGCTGTTGGTCATCATGGTGACAGACGCGCATTTCACTTCATGTACAAATCGCGTGCAATCCGAATCGGTTACCTCACAACACCAATGTATCAAACTCAATAGTGTTATGATACGTATATTTTGAACGTCGCGGTAGGCGTGTCTGATGCGTGCAATGTTATGGATTGGACAAATTCGGATAATGCGAATGACTCTGACCTATCGCTTTGGACGCATGGAACAGAGTCCGCCTCTGCTGCACAGATATAAGTCTGTCTGTTCCCAAGAGACTTCACTTGCCTGCACTACATGTAACTTTACTGCATTTCAAGATCTCTCTGCTGCTGTCTCTGCATCCTCTGGGAGCTACAATGGCATGTACTGTGGAGAGGGCAGCTGCTTTCACAGAGGAGGAGAACCAGGCCCCACTGGACAGCTTCCTTCCACAGTACAGCAAGCTGTATGGCAAACCAGGGGAGCAGGTGAGTGTTGATTACACTGCCTTTATTATTGGCCATGTGTAAAAACATGCACTACTAGCATTGGGATCCCCAAGGGCAAGCATGCAAACATAGTTAAGTAAGTCTTACAGTGTGTAGATTTAGGTTCTGGTAAGGTACAGTGATGTAGAAGTGTGTGTAGTGGGTTTGACTTTTCTGCACTGTTCTCATGTTTCTGAGGGAGATTTTCACACAGGAAAACTGCCCATGATGATACTTGGCTAACCCTTAGACATTATCTGCCATTCAGACCATGACCTATATGTCCATGTGTGTGATGCATAAACATGTAGCATATGGAGTAATGGTGTGTCACCATGTCATCCTTACAGATCGACGCCCATCAGAAGACTAAAATTTTGCAGACCATCGTCTGGGCAGTAAGATCCGTGGGGGTATTCAGACGCTGCGTCCGCCACTGCCAGAAGAGGTGTCAGAACCTCCCTGACTAGACCCGGAGGATTGCAAGGGTTCAGCTAAAGCTGTCACCTCCTCGCAAAAGGGGTGGACGACGGACCCTGACCCCCCCATATACTCCGGATATTGACGGTGGTCTTCCCTGACCTGGATGGGCAGTTGAAGGCCAGACAGGAGCAATGAGGGGATGAGTATGTGCCATGTTGCAGATCTATGTTTAACATGCATGTTGTACTTCCCCAGCCTCATACCCTTCTCATAGGTCGTCTGTCTGCTAAGACAACACTACTCTGGCCAAAATGTAACTATGCCCCATTAACATATGATGGCCAGGTGTGTCCCTTTCCGTCAGTGACATGTGTGTCACTTCGGTCCTGTGTATTGGCTGTAGTCCAATGTCCATGTGCTCAGGACTATATACAACATGTGCATGGATTTGACCGTCATGAGTGATGTAATTGTCTGACATGCGTCAGCACATTCACTGATGTATGACCTGTACTCAGTGTGGTACATAAATATATGTTCAAACTGGTGCTATTGGTGCGCACAGGTGTGCATTAACAATGCTATACATCCGTGCAGCAGGTGAGACCAATGTTGATGCCTCATACAAATCATATTGATAAGTGGTCGAAATGTATTGTCCCATACATAGTGCTCTGTGTAATCACTAGTATCACATGGACCAAGGACAGGTATGCCAACTCAGGCCATCCGAGACACTGACACATCAGATTTTTGTGTCAGGCAACACTGTCACCATTGTAATGTGAAAATCCATGGATCAGACTCGGTGACAGTGAGTACATGGGCCAATCTTTGAAAGACACAGGTGGTCAATATGCAAGTCATGGACATACATCTAATGTCTGTCTTTTGGCTCAGATACACAAGACAAGACATGTGTGTATCATCCCTTGACTGTGTATGCTGCATTACTTTCTTCTGGAGAGCTGTAAAATGTTCATGTAGACAAACATTTTTATTCACATACTCCGATGGCTAAGTAGAACAACGTGAGCTTGTAAAAGGCTTCAAATTGTGTCGAGCACATAGTGAACATGTATACTCGACACATACAGATGTTAGCTGAAGCAGTAAATACAGGATTGTGACATGGTGCTGATTGTAAACTTGAGGATGTTCCGTTCCTGTACCAAGATTCCGTACAGACTGTTCAGCCAGACAGGACAGTGGCATAGTGTGGGACATGATTTTTTAGAGGATGTAGTATTTGTACCTGACAGTTGTCATGCATGCATACCATTAGAGTACTGACGTTCAAGACATAGGTGCCCATCATGATGACTGTGGATGGACGTTTGTTTGACAGTTAAAAATTTCTAATGTGGGCATACCATTTGCTGTGTCAGTTCCTGACTCCCTTGCAGGAGATGAGACATGTATGTAATGACACATGGCCCTCATGAGCATTACAGATCAGACCACCTGCAAAATAGTGTTGTAGTTGACATGGTTTTGTGGTATTTTGACGTACATCTAACCAATGATTCACATGCCATCATAGTTTTTTGGCAGACTGACAAGTGCCATGTTCACATATGGGTAAGGATTTAAAACCTGCCAAAAAATGATGCATATGCTTGCTCTGTGATTTGTTGTGATGATACTCATGTGTCAAGTCTATGCAGATGACTGATGTGAATCTCTTTCTCATCCTTGTTCACAGCATCATCAATGGCTACTGGAGGAGACAGTTCCATGGACCAAGGGGAAGCGGCTAGCCAGACTGGGTCCAGTGTGGAGGAGGAGGAGGGACCCAGTGGCACTGAGGGTGAGGGGAGCCACAGTGAGGGCAGGTCAGAAACATCTACATCTGCCGAGGACCAAACAAGCTCCAGTGATGACTCCCTTGTCGTGGTGGGTGTTCCCATTTCAGAGCCCACAACATCAGAGTCTGCCCCCACCACCACCACCATCTCCATTCCCACAGCTGCTCCCATTCCAAGTGTCCGTGGACCCTGCCATGTTAGGGAGCATGTCTCCTTCGGGCCAGGCACCGCACCCCCTGCATCTGTCACCCCTGCTGTGGGGAGGCCGTGGATTTGCTAAAACAGATCCATGTGGGGCAGATATCCATGCTGAGTGTCCTCCATGCACATACCAGTCTTTTGACACAATTGGTGTCATACATGGAGGGCATCATGTCTGCCCTACAGCGATCAAATCAGGCCATGGCCTCCTCACTGACGGCAGCAGTGTCCCTCCTGCAGCAGTCTCTCACCCCTCCTTCCTCTGCCCCATCCACAGTCCACACTACCCTACCTGACCCAAGCACACTCACACAGGCACATGCTCACACCCCAACAGACACAAGCAGCACAAAACCATCGAAAACAAAATCAAAACACACACGCACGCACACTCAGGGGGCTGACATCACACACATATGGGAGAGGGCCAAGAAAATCACACACCCATCCACAACCACTACGCATTCCTAAGCTACCTCTCCCTCGAAAATACCCTACCCTTGACTCTCTTGCAACCACCACTTCCCAACGGGTCTTCCTCTGTGACCTTGGCCTCTTCCCCACTGATCCATCACACCACACTAGCAAGGGGAAGAGGAAACCCCCCGGCACAGAGAGGAGAGCCACACCTGCACGCACACACTCCCCTAAGAGTAAGAACAGCCAGCCCCGCACACGTACATCCCCCAGATCAAAGAAGTCCAAAACCCCACCACCATCCCACACTTCCCCACCAAAATCCACTTCCTCCCGGTCCCAGGCCCCCTCCCAAAGATCAAACCTCAGACCCCATCACAGTTTCATCCACACACCGTTACACCATCCCCAAGAAGGTAAGGCCCTCCCCCCCTTCCACAAGCACTTCTCCTCCAACAGCACCCCCTTCAGTCTGTTCCTGACGCTGCAGTGGAGCCCCCACCCCCTCAATTTGACCAGCCCATTGCAGTGGAGCCCCCACCCCCTCAATCTGACCAGTCCACTGCACCCCCCACCCTCTCAATCTGACCAGTCCACAGCAGTGGAGCCCGACACAACACTAGATCCCATCCCTCCCAAAATTCAAGCCGGTACCCCCTAGTCCTGTCCCTGTGGTGCCTGGCATGCCCCTAAAGATGCCCCTTCAAGGGGAGATGTCCCCTTGTGTTTGCAGTCCAGGCAAGCGAGGGAGGATTACTATGCATGACCCCCTCAAAGACTCTCTCAAATGGACTGGCCATTGGCCTTATTGTTCTAATTTTCTTTCCATTACTCCCAAATGCTGAATAAAGCAATTTTTGCTATTTGTACATTTGCTTTTTGTGTAACAAATATTGTTAATGAGTCAACTGTCATTGATGTGCAAATCTTGTTGTGGGAATACAATGATGTAGTGATGTGATGGCCTGCATGTGGTCCATGGCATATGTGGCCTATTACAGTTTGTATCTGAGTCCCCATTGTCTACATATCCATGTTGTCATGATCTACAACATTTTGGACCATGAGGGTGACATGCTTTTACAACCTATCATCTTTGATTTATACTTTTGCACATAGGTAGCGGTGACATTTGAACACAGTGTAAAAGTCTTTCAAAGTGTAAACATCTAGGATGGGCATGCAGAATAGCGCTGTGATGATCAACAAGTCATCTGTCTCATCATTCCAACTGGGTACACATGAAGTTTGACTATGTGAAGATGACTTTAGACACACCCATGTACACAGGTTGATGTAAACAAAGTATTCTGTGACTTGTAAGTGTTTGAGCCATGTCTGAGTGTCATTATGACACGGTAGACCCCTGCCAAGAACAGCTTGCCACAGCTGACCTTCTACTGTAGGCAGTGGCGGCTCGCTGAGGGAATAGAGCGGGGCAGTGGGGCGGGGGAGGGGCAGAGTGGGGGTAGTAAACTCGGACATACCACAGACAGAACTCAGAGGGAGTTCTGTCCGTCGTAAGTCCGAGTCCACTACCCCCACCCTGCCCCTCCCCCTCCCCCACCCCACTGCCCCACACCACTCCCTCGGCGAGCCATCACTGACTGTAGGTAAATCACCTCATGGCAGTGTGTAAACCTGTGACATATCCTGAGCGCATGGTGTGTGTGAGGTGAGCAGGAATCTCTGTCTTCAAACTAGGGGTGGGCGGAATTTGCGTAGTCGCGCTACGCAAAGCTCCACGAAACGGTAAAAAATCTCCGCGAGCACACAAAAGTTCCGCGAACACGCGGAATTGCTTGTTCCGCCCATTTGCGATGCTTTTTTCCTGTTCGTGAACGCTGTTTGCATGCTCGGGGAGAAATATCTCGCGAACACGCATTTTTAAAGCGCGAACATGCAAAAAATTCCGCGAAGCCGCGGAACGCGGAATTTTGGGCAATTTCGCGTTCTCCGCAGAACGCGGAATTACCCAAATTTCGCAAATTCCGCGAGCGGAACGGAATTTACCGCCCAGGCCTACTTCAAACCCCTTTCCTACAAAGACTATAGTCCCTGCAGATGTTCCTGTTTGAGAAGCTTTCTGTGGGCTGACTAGTCCAGTGCTTTCTCGACCTATTTGACTTTGATTGGCCAAGGTGTAGGTGCACCAGTAGAGTGGAGTCATTATGATGACATCCCTGGTTGTGTTGTGAAAAGAGCCTGGACTGTGAGCAAACTCACATGTGACACATTATGAATCCACCAAGTTCCATTTGTGTTATCATCATCAACGTGTTTAGAATCTGTCATCTTGTTTTGAAAGTGTGGCACTTGTATATGTCAATGACTGCTCACAATCAACACATTGTACCCTGCCCTGTAGCCTGATGCCAACATGTCTTATGTGTAGGTCTCCTTGACGGATTTCAGGATTCTGAGACAGTGTTAAAGTGCCACATGTGTCCAATGCATATTCCATTATGCACATGTACTCCATCCTAAACAGATGTACACATTTCCCATGTGTTATGTCTAGCTATGTGTATTGTGTTTATGAGATACAGATCCCACAACCACCCATGGCGTTGTGAACAGTGCATGAATATTAGCTTACACATTTGCCTGTGCATTGGAGCCTACTGACACAGTTGTTGTATCCTCTATCTGGTGAGCCATGTGTCTTCCAAGTCTTCTGCAGTACACACTCAGAATTGGCAATTTGACATTAGTGATGATCTGCACATAATGCATCTTCTGTAGGTGGATGCAGAGTTGGTGTGATAGACATGCAAACAAGTTGACAGTGTAAATGGTCTGATCTTGAGTTGTGTGCAACACACTAAGGCCACACATGGTTACTGTCTCATACATTGGTGTTGGTCCATGCTTTTCTACACAGCAAGTAGGAATGTTGTCGCCACATGTAGCGCAGACAGCTGTGACACAACCACTTCATGTTTGTTGTAGTGGGAGGCTCATGATTCTATTTTGTGTGTCTGTGGACTAGTGTGGTGTTGTGGGCAGTCTCCTCTGTGCTTCATTGTACACCAACTCATCACAATGTCATCCTTCTGTGGGTAGGTGTACTCCTGTTGCCCTGCAGGGTTTGAGTATGTGTTGTGGTGGACAGATGCTGTAAATTTGTGTCCCATACATATGTGTGTCTGGCACCTCTTATTCAACGATCAAATGTGTGTGTCCAAGTATGTGGCGTGCTGGGTGTACCTTCCTGATACAAAGATTCCCACATTGGTCATACACAAAAGTACATGGACCAATCTTTGTATTATGATCACAATGAGGTGTGGTCTATAATGGATTCCTCGTCATACAGCCAGTGATCCACACTGTCATGGGTGCCTGTGCAATGTCACCTGTCAAGGGAGGTTTTGATGAGGCACAGTGCTGCTGATTAAGGTGGGTGGTGTTTAGACAGGCCAAATGTGACTTTGCTCCTGGCAAGGCCCCTACCTACAATGTGGCCTCACATTACTGGCCATGCCCTATAAGTAATGTCTGGGTATGTGAGATGACAGTGGTTCTTGCAAGGCATGTGACACAGTGCGCAAGAGTGAGTGTGCTCAAAACTATGGCCCCCATACTCATTTGGCATCACAGAGGCTCAGCAGACATGAAACTGTCACCACAGTGCTGTGGCCTTGATGGTACTGCAGAAGAGAGTCAGTTTCTTGATGTATTAGTTGGTGTTCCACCAAGCTTGTTCCGCATGTGACTCTGGTGCATCCGCTCATCAAACAATGCCTGATTGCCCACATTCACTATCCATACTCTATATGGAATACTTCCAGATTGTGCTCAACGCACATATGTCTCAGTGGAGTTCAGCCCCCCATTGAGTGTGTTGTCCCAGGCTAGATAGACTTCCACACTCACACACATGTTGTGTTTGTTCTGCAGTGCGTGGCAGGTTGGTTGTGTTTGTGCATCTTCCCCATGTATTTCAACTGTCTTTGAAGGGCATTGAGTGGATGTTTTGATTTGTTTCTTTCTCTACTGTCCCTGGGACTCCTACATCTTTGCTCTGCACATTCCTTATGTTTAGCATTTAAGGTTGCTGCCACAGTGTGGAACTGGATCTCATCAAAACTTTGGTTTCCGATTGAATCCTTTGTATTTGTGTCTGCTGGTGACAAAAATGTGTGTTTATGCATTTTGGATGGTCACATGTTACATTGTCCAATTGAACATTGCTGGCAGTGTTAGCCCCCAAAAGCACTGATTGTTGCACATGGCTGAGGGTATGTAACACACACAACAATGTTTGCCTCAACAGTTCTGTTGTTCAATGGCACACAACCACTACTTTATCACTACATTGCTTGTGTGTTTTGGCCCCAAAAATACATAATTACTTGAACATGCTGGGGGTGTGAGGCCTACATTTACCTTTTTGTCACTACAGTGATGGGGGGGTGATACCCCAAAACCCCTATATGGTCGACAATGCTGGGGGCTTGATCCCCACATTCACCTTTTTTTCACTACAGTGATGGGGGATAATCCCCCAAAACCCCTATATGGTTGACAATGCTGGGGGCTTGAACCCCACATTCACATTTTCTTCACTGCAGAGATGGGGGTAATCCCCCCAAACACCTATATGGTTGAAAATGCTGGGGGCCTGAACCCCACATTCACATTTTCTTCACTACAGAGATGGGGGGGGTAATACCCCAAAACCCCTATATGCTTGACAATGCTGGAGGCTTGCACCCCACATTCACATTTTTGTCAGTACAGAGATGGGGGGTTTATCCAGCATATCAATGTATCTATCAATTTTGCAGGCAGTTTGCACACATAACACAAACTGGCCATGACAACACTGGGGGCGTGATAGGCATCCACCCCCCTATGGGGTAGGCAATGGTGGTAGTGATAGGCATCCACACCCCTATGGGGTGGGCAATGGTGGGAGTGATAGGCATCCACCCCCGTATGGACACTGGGTGAGTGTTAGGCATCCACCCCCCAATTGGGTGGCCAATGGTGGTAGTGATAGGCATCCACCCCCTATAGGTCGTGAATACTGGTAGTGTTAAACATCCACCCCCCTATGGGGTGGCCAATGGTGGGGGTGATAGGCATCCACCCCCCTATAAGTAGTGAATACTGGTAGTGTTAAACATCCACCCCCTATGGGGTGGACACTGGGTGAGTGTTAGGCATGCACCCCCAATGGGGTGGGCAATGGTGGTAGTGATAGGCATCCACCCCCCTATGGGGTGGACACTGGGTGAGTGTTAGGCGTCCACCCCCCTATGGGGTAGACAATGCTGGTAGTGTTAAACATCCACCCCCATATGGGGTGGACAATGTTGGGAGATTTTGCCATCCACCACCCCCTTTGCCTCTACATTGCTGCAAGAATTCCCCTCACCCCACTATTGACTGTGGTTTGTCACAAGCTGTGTATTCTGTTGCCTTTCACGAATCGTGACATTTTTGTGTGTGGTAGGTGTCTGACTTACCGTCTGTGACAAAAGCGTCTGTTATGGTTGTTGATTCGACTGTAGGCATACAGTATAGGGATGACATGCGCGACCGGATACATGTCTGCTTCATCTCGTACGCAGTGATCGTGTTGTGGTGCGAATCGGAGCTGAAATACGGCTCTTCCGGATGCTGTGACGTGCTGGAGGTAGCAACCTGTTCGGCGCGTAGGAAGTACGCATCGTACTTGGCCGGCCGGAAACAGCTTTGGGATATGCCTCCAGAAGACTCCATTCAGCGTTTACGGAGCCTGTTCGTACGGAAAATGGTGCTGGATTCGGAGTGTATGTGTCATTCGGGAATTGGAGACATTTGCGCATCGTACTTCGTCGTTTGGATGGACTGGCTCCCGGAACGAGTCGGTCGGAAGGTAACGCTACGGAGGGATCTCGGAGGGCCTTCAGAGCAAGATCGGAATCGGGCCCTTTGTTTCTGCCCACCAAAGCTTTCAGCATGGAGCAATGAGTTAACCCACATTGCCTACAGGGTCTTTTCTGTTTGATTGGCTGCACAAAGCTTGTGAAGATTGTTCACATCTGCCTAAAAGTAGTTCCCTTCTCTTCAGGGACAATTCTGGTTACAAGTATGTAATATTTTAGTTATATTAACTTCAAATCCCAGCTATTCATTTTGTGTGCACTGCAGATGCTCAGTTATATACTGAATTATTTTACGAATGTTTAAGTAACATTGTTGTGACATTGTAGCTGCCTATGATTCAAGTTTTTGGTTAGGTGGTAATCTTCACAAATATTAATAATAAAATGCATGGCACAACTAAAAGGCTTGTTATTTAAAAAATATCACTAGAAAACAGCCAAAGTAGTCAATGTTTTTTAATTTTAAAATTTGTTTTGCAACCATTTGGCAACCTTATTTAGGTGACTCCATGGTTTCTTTTTTTCTATTTATAATGAAGGCCTATGCATTAAAGGATTTTAAAAAGTGCTGCAGCAGCTTGCTAAGACTAGACCTATCCACCTTGCCAATGGTTGTTTTTCTGGGTATAAAAGATCGGTGGTTTAATTTTTTCCACTTATAAAATTGCCAGTCACTTACAGTAATGTCTTCCTCACTTAAAACTGTTAAAGCACTTTTCACGTGGTGAAGCAGACAAATGAAAATATTAGGCCGATTTTCCAGTTTTCTACTCAAAGCTCTGCCAACCATCTGCGGTTCAGGTTGATGCATCCTACAACATTTAAAATAAACCATAAAATATTTCAAATAAATCGCATTTAGCTGAAACTACCTATTGAAATGAAAAAAGTCCCACATTTTATCAGACAACACCATAAGGACTGGGGGTATTGTCTGACATCTGTAGAGCTAATTGCAAAACATCTGTATCTCTACATGAAGTGCAGGACAAAACTTCCTCACCCGACATTAACACCCACTGTGCACTGTATTCAGTATTTAATTTATATATAACAGCAATAAGTGCAGGGACCCAAAGTTTGCCTTAGGAGCCCAACACTGGTGCTGATAAATACCCTGGTTTGATGAATACCAGGACTCTCTAGTCTTGATTCCACCTCATGGCTCAAAGTTCCTACCTCTTTATTTCATTCATACGTATTCTTTTTCAACCCTGCATTTTTCTCTTATCACTGTTTTCCTATATCTATATTTCTTATCCTCCTTTTTTTCATTGTAGTACCTTTCTTTCTTTTCACTGGATCTAAGTCTAATTAAAAATAAATCCTGTTCACAAAAAAATAAGTTCAAAAGTACATAGAGGGTCCCTGAATAGCTAGAATTGTTTGGAGAAGAATACAGGGAAAAATACATAAAGCAAGCAAACATGAATACTTCTCCAAATCTGCATATAACAAAACAGTACATTTATGCTCTACAAATACCATAAGTCAGACCAGTTGGGTTAATAATTTATTCATTTTGAGTACAAAAATATTCTTTTTTTCCTTTTTTTTATTTAAGTAGAATTCCATAGCTAATATTATTGTGATATTTAAATACCACCTATATATATATATACAATTGGAGAGCACCACATATATGCACAAGCAAACCTAAATACAAGTGAGACACAAAAAGACAGATGACTAATAGCAAAAGCAATCAAAACCAACAACATGCACCATGTAATTACATAACAATGTTCACATCACAAACAGAAAACATCATGAGATTAAAAAGTACTACACAATGAAATAACAGTTATAATACAATAATAATAGTATTGCTGAAATGTATATTGAAACAAATGGACAGAGATGCGCCGATGCGCGTTTCAGAAGTTTACAGTACGATGTCAACAACCTTCATCAGGGCGCAGTCTGTGCTTATACGTCGGTGGCACCAAGCCATCCACTTAAAGCATATTGTGTAGATCTGTGCACATGTCAGGGGGCTCATAAAAATCTTCAACCCAACAGGTTATAAACGGGGATCCTCATTCTAATGATATAGAAACTGGAAGTGAGGAGAATGCTGGAATCCACTACAACTTCACAATGGAAGAACATCTTCCGGAGCACTCCATAAGGTGAGGGGGTATAGGGGATCAGATAACCAAAGTCAAAGATAAAAGTACGATAATTACTATCCAGAATGGAACCTGAGGTAATGTCCTGGGATAAAGAGCCAAGGAGGTCTGGCAAAGTCTAAAGAGATCAAACGCGCCTTTGATGCAGGGGTGCCTTCATTGGCACTAGGCTTCCAAAAGGTTGCCAGCACAGGGGAAAAGACAGGAATGTGCCATATTCTTTTAAATACGGCACATTCCTGCCCTTTTTGTGTCACGCAGTGCAGAGGAGCATGGTGACTTGCTGCGCTGCACTGCGTGACAAACTCATAAATCTGCCCCTGAGTGTCCTTTTAGTTAAATCATTTTTATTGGGTGATAAAACAGGTACCAAAAACAGAAACAACATAAGGAAAAAAGTAACATGGCAGAGTATACAATATATGAAAGCGATAATACAGTATAAGGAAGAAAGAAATTGTAAAGTACAACCTTATGTAACAAATTAAAATCAAGAAAGATTGGGGTACCTCTTAAATTATTTAATTATTTAAATAATTTAAAAAAAATAGTAATGGGGAAAGGGATAGAAAGAGAAAAGAAAAGAGAAAGGAATAGAAAGGAGAAAAGAGAGGGAAGGAGAATTATCAAGTAAAAAGTTATTGTAAGGAAGAATATGAAGACAGAATAGAAGTAAAGGGTAACCAAAGTAGATCAGACTTAATTCTTTGAGAAACAGATGAGGAAGAAACAGTAGAAATTCTATGCTCGTCACAAATAAGATTCCACCATGTTAGCATACATATTTTGGAATTGTCTTTCCAGCAGGAAAGAATAACTTTAAATGCAAGAGCAATAAAAATATCAAGCAGTTTCAACTTTAACACTAAGGGGCCGATTCCGATCTCGGCCGGTAGGGCTCCGAATCGGATTCGGCTTTACCGGATCCGATTCAGAGGCCTTTTTCCCGACCGATTCGTACAGTCGTCCCAGCGAGCAAGTACGATGCGAGCGCACGCGAAATCGCCGACCGACTCGTTCCCAGGTCCGAACCGCTCCGACCGACTCGTACGGACACGGCTCGCACCACGCAATGGAGACGTTACCCGACCGAGCAAGTACGATGCGCGCTTCGAACAGCCCGACCGACTCGTAGCGTCCGGCTCCAAAGAGCTGTCGGAGCCGGACTTCGGGGGTTCGTGTCGGACCCCCCTGCACACGTAGCCGCACGAGTCGCACACAGGGGGGACCCAAGGGTCCCCCCTAAACATGCATGTACGGTGCGAGTCGCACCGATGCGTACCCACTGTAGGGGGCCCCCCTGTTCGCGACGTACCCATTCAGTCAATGGGAGCCCGTGTACGCGTTGTACGACTGGCTCCCATTGACTTCAATGGGAGTCCAACCAAATCGAGTCGGGCAGCATACGGCCGCATCGTACCCGCTCGGTCGGACTGCGGGAGTCCGGCTCGGTCGGAAATCTCTCCGGATCCGGCTCGGTCGGAGAGATTTCCGGCCCGAATCGGAATTGCCCCTAAATCATGAGAATCTACTGACATAGACCCAAGAAAAACATTTTGGACCGATAAGGGGATACGGAAATGAAAAATCTTGGAACATTTGGCCCAGATGGAATTCCAAACTTTTAGGACATTGGGACAGTGAAAGATTAAATGAGATAATGTTCCATTGGTGGAAAGGCATGACCAGCAAAGAGGAGAGGAAGAAGGATTAATTTTGTGCAAAAATACTGGAGTCCTAACAGCTCTGTTATAAAGAAAATAAAGATTGAGTTATGTTACTGGCTCTAGAGGTGGAAAAAATGTTATGCTATACTTTGTCCCATTTTTGTGGCGGACGGTAAATGGATAGGTCTAGTTCCCAAGCTAGTTCAATGGGGGATGTTGGTCTTTCAGAGATAGGTGTAGATAGAATTTTATATGTAAAGGAAGCTTTAGGGTTAGAATCAGGAGTGATGTTATATAAAGGGGTTAAGGGAATAAATGGAGTATTATCAGTAGGAAATTATTAGTTGAAAGAAATGATTGAAGTGCCTGTGCTAATTGAGAGTATTGAGATAAGCACAAAGATGGTAAATCATATCATTCTTGTAATGTGTTAAAAGGTAAAACAGAGTTATGGGATACGAGTTGGTGAACATATAGAATATTCTTCTCTTTCCAGTGTTTGAAGTAGAAGGATTTATGGCGCAACTTAATACATTTTTTGTACCAAATAGAAGAGGCAAGGAAGGCTTGATAAAAATTAGAGCCATCTGTGAACAATGAATGTAGTAAGTGTTGGGAGTATTTTAAAATAGCATATCTAGATATAAAGGTGCAATTGGACATAAAACAGATATCATAAAAAGAAAAATCATGTAGTAGAGAACGTTCAAAATTAATCCAGCTAGGTATCGGGTCATCATGGTAATGTCTGTTTAGAGCATACATTTGTCTAATTATAAAGGCAGTATGATATAACTTAAAGTTAGGAAATCGTACACCCCCTTCATTCTTTGGTTTGAACAATTTAGTTTCAGCAATACGAGCAGGTTTGTTGTTCCAGAGAAATTTAGTAGAAATAGAGTTGACTTGGTTAAAATAAAAATTGTGAATTTTAAAGGGTAACATAGATAGCAGAAACAAAATGAGCGGAGCAATCATCATTTTGATGGTATCCAATCTGCCCCACCAGGACAAATGTAGAGGAGACCATGAGGAGAGTAAGTTTTGAATTTTAATTTTCAAAGCATTAAAATGATGGGTAAGAGTTTGGGGAATGGTAGGGGAAACCATACTCCAAGGTATTTCATTTTTGATGGACACCATTTAAAATTGGTGTCACAAAACATGAATTGATAACATAATGAGTTTAAGGGTAAAATTTCAGTTTTAGAAAAATTTAATTTGTAGCCAGATATTTTTGAAAATAAGTCAATTTCCTGTAAAAAAAGGAGGTAAGGAAGATAAGGGTTTCGAGAGGTAAATCAAGATATCATCTGCATAAGCAGATAATTTAATTTCATGGGAATTATGAAGAAAGCAAGATATCAAAGGGTTGTAGCGAATGCGCTCGAGAAAGGGTTCAAGACATAAAAGAAACAAAAGAGGAGAAAGGGGACAGCCTTGTCTTGTACCTCTATGTAATTTAAAATAAGGGGATAAAAGACCATTAACAGATACATATGCACGGGGACCTGAATATAATAATTTGATGAACAGAAATACATTTGGGGCCAAAACCAAACCACTGGAGAGTTCTGAACATGAA
Source organism: Calotriton arnoldi (assembly GCA_963921515.1). NCBI lineage: Eukaryota > Metazoa > Chordata > Amphibia > Caudata > Salamandridae > Calotriton > Calotriton arnoldi. The sequence continues at coordinate 82,735 of CAWUFW010017753.1, read as the reverse complement.
TTGCCAATTTATGCGATCAAAGCTTTTTCAGCATCAAGAGATAATGCGGCTAGAGGTTCAGGATAACCTTTCCCAAGATTAATATTATTAGAAAACATCCTAGCATTGTCTGAGGAGAGTCTACCCTTAATAAAACCAGATTGATCTGGTTTAATAAGTAGGTGAATAACCCCTTCCAATCTAGAGGCAAGAATTTTTGCAAATATTTTACTGTCATAATTGATTAAAGATATTGGACGGTAATTTTGACAAAGGGAGAGATCTTTATTGGTTTAGATTGGGTGAGAATTAGAATAAGAGCATCAAGAAAGGAGCCTTCGGGTTTAGAATGTAAAAGAAAGGAGGTAAAAAGCTCAAGTAAGTTCGGAGCAAAAATAGAAGAAAAAGAATAAATAAATTCAATAGAGAAGCCATCAGGGCCAGGGGTCTAAGCTCTCTTCAAGGATTTGATTGCATCTGAAATCTCCTGGAGAGTTATATAATTTTCCAAGAGGGCCATAGCATCCAGAAGAGAGTTAGGAGAGGAGAGGCCATCAAAAAAGGACTGCATGTCGGTTATATTAGTGTGAGTGTCATCCATATACAGTGAATGATAATAAGTCTGGAATGCATTGACGATGTCTGAATCCGAATGTAATAAATCATTGGTAAGGGTATTACGAATAGGGCCAATGACTTTCCTTTCTGATTTGACTTTTAAATAATTAGCCAGCATTCAGCCCGCTTTGTTTTGACCCCCATGATATTTAGATTTTATTTTAAGTAAAATATTACAGGCATCAGTTGTGGCCAATTTGTTTAGATCAGATTTAGCCTTGATTAGATCCCAGAGGTGAACAGGAGATTTAGAGGTATAGTAGGAATGTTCGAGGGTCTTAATATGATTGAGGGAGGAAATGTATTGGGAGTTCAATGACTTTTTCTTCCTAGCAGTGTAGGCAATGGTAAAAGCTCTGAACGAGGCTTTGAAGGCTTCCCAATTGGTTTGAACAGAGGTGTCACTAGACTTATTGAATTGAAAAAAATTCTTGTATAATGAAGTAGCATTTAGAGTATAGGTTTGGTCGGATAATAAGGAATTATTAAATCTCCATGTAGTCTGTTTGGGAGTGGCAAGGGACAAATCAAGAGAAACTGAAACCGGGCGTGGTCAGAAATAAAAATGGAACCGATCTCAGAAGATTGGAGCGAGGGAAGTAAAGATTTAGAAAACAAAACATAATCAATGCAAGACATAGTATGGTGAACATTGGAGAATAATGTAAATTCATAACTATCAGGATTACTAGTTCTCCAGGCATCATAGAGTGGACGAGAGGAAATAGAAGCTTGAAATGCTTTATGAGATTTGTCAGGTTTAAATTTATAATCTGATTTCCTATCAGAAAAAGAATCAAGCCAATTATTAAAATCCCCAGCAACTATAATATTGGGGTTAGTAATTGATGATAATTTTAGTTTAATATTGTGCCAAAAGTCCGGATCAGGTTTAACCGGCCCATAAATATTAAAAAAGGTGACATGTTTATTATGGACCGTGGCGTGAAGTATTACCCATCATCAACTCGTATCCTTTTCAGTTGATATAATTTGTAGTTTCAAAGATATATGACAAAGGATGGCGACACCACCTTTACGGTTGATAGCTGGAGAGAAAACAACTTGACCCACCCATTGACGCTTGAGTTTAAGAGATTCAACATCATTACAGTGGGTTTCCTGCAAAAAAGCAATCTGACAAATTAAGTTTTAATAAATGAGAAAGTACCTTTTGATGCTTAACAGGATGACCCAAACCATGAACATTCCACGATACAACATTAAACATGATAATGTTTAAGAAACAGGGGAATAATCACAATGATGACGAACTGCAAAAGAGAACAAAGGAGACAAAAGATGCTGGTCACAAGAATTGGGAAACTTGTTGAAATTAATAAAAACATAAAGAAGCAAGTAAAATGATCATTCATAGAAATATAAAAAGGGGGAAAGAAAGGTGAGGAAGAGGGAAAGGAAAAAGAAGATACAAGGAAAGAGAGTACAGGAAATAAAGATAAACAGTGACAGATCAAGGACCAAAAGCCAGATCTGAAATATAAAGAGAAAGAAACAAGAGGTGTCAGTGAGGAGTTGGCAACAAAGAAGGCCTCAATCTCTTTTCGGATGTCTGCCACGTCCACAGGATCCCGCAGGACCTGAGACTCGTTCCGGGGGTTAGGGGGTTGAAGGGAAACCAGAACATGGGCCAGCTGTAATTTTTCATTGGTGGTATTCATGAACAGTTTTAAAGCACGTAGTGCATCTAGAATTGAGCCCAAGGCCGGATTAGACGATGACTGGATCGGAGATGGAGGATCATTTTTGGCTGTTTTCGGTTTAGTGCCTGATGAAGATGTCTTCGCAAGAGAGATTGGATCACTGGCCATCTTGATAAAATGTACTTGCAGGACAAGGTAGATTTTTGTGAGTAGAAATCCTTCCCATAAAAATATGTGCACAGTGGTGTAGACTTCAACGATGATATAAAAATGTTACAGTCACAATGTTGATGGGTGACACATCCAGATCCCAGAGACCGGGATGCCGGGATTATAGCGTATAGCAAGCTATAAAGGAGAGATTAATGGAGGAAATCTCAAATTGGAGACAAGGTGTCAGGAGACTACAAGGGAAAAATCCCAAAACGTGAAAATATTTATCTACATCCTCTCAAACATGTGGTATTTGTAGAAAGCCATGCTCAGACCACTTCAGTAGAAACCAGAGGAGTAGCAATGAAGATAATATACTGAGGAGATGGAGTCACCATCCACAAGAAGTAGTTTAGCATATACACCATGTTAGACAAAGAAAAGACAAGGGCGCTGATGTTCCTTGTTCGTTCGCCTCAGACATCTCTGACCTCCAACAAGGTGCCGCCTAGAATTTGTGAGAAGATGTATATAGAGTAGAGTTTACCTTGTGCAAATGCTGAGAGTAACCAACTGTAGGAGAGTAGGATCTGCCTCTTATGTTGCCCACACTTTTTTTCTGATGTTTACACTGGTTTCTGGCTATAGTCTGGCTGGGTCCCTGCTAATCAGGGCCCCAGCCTCTCTGTTCTCTCTAAATGACTTGGAGTGCACTCTAGGTGCACTAGTGATTGGATACTGTGGTACCTTATGAGTCCCTAGTATATGGTACCTTAGGTACTAAGGGCATAGGTACTTCACAGGCCTACCAGGGGCTGCAGCATGTATTATGCCACCCCTGGGAAGCAGACTAAATCTGACACCACAGGCCTGCTACTGCAGCCTGGGTGAGGAGGTGCTAGCACTCCTCACTGAGATATAGGTTCCCTATATCTCTCCTACACACACATATAAACCTATCAGTCACCCCTAAGGCAGGCCCTATCAATCCTGAGGGCAGGGTGCTTGGTTCCTATGTGAGAGGGTGCCTCTGCCTGAGCAGGGCCCCTCTACAGCTCTCAGAGTCCATTCTCTGGGGCTGTTTGTGGATGCGGTTAAACCATATACTTTTAACTGCATTATATCCTCGCGGTAGAATGCTAACTTTGGAATGGCTGCATCAAAACATGTCGTGTTTGGTGTCAAACATCTTGGAATACTACCCCCCCGCCAGTTCTGGCGGCGGGGGTAGCATTCCACCCTTCTAGAGGGATAGACATGTACCTACTGTGGAAATGTGGTAGAATCCTGCAGAGCCCTGGCATCACATAATGGATGCCACCAGTCACAGACACTGGGCTGCCCTCCTGCTGATGACCAATACTCGCAGTGGAGGAAGCCCAACAATAGATATCCTGTCCCAAGGGCGTGTGACCACCTCCCAGACAGGGTTTAGTGTATTGGGGCTGGGTGGGTGCACTCTTAGAGTGCTTTGAAGTCCTGCACTGGGGGAGCAGAAGGCTCCTCTGTGCATACCCCAGTTCAAACCGGCTCAGGGGCTACCTGCCCCTGCTCTGGCGCGAAACTGGACAAAGGGAAGTGGGTGTAGCCGCCCACTCCCCTGACCCTCCCATAGGTAGGGTCATAGAGCTAGTCCCTCCCTTTCTTTTAGTATAAGAGGGGGAACCTGTGCATTGCACCCTAGATTTCCCTGGATGACGCTCTGAAGAAGATTCCCGGACCTTCGACATTCCACTACCTTTGGAAGACTGAAGAATCTCCCTTGGAGTCAAGGAGTGACTCCCCTGCTTGGCAGGCACCAAAAACTACAAACAACTGTCGCAAACTACGCTGCTCCCGCCAGAGTCCGAAGACCCTGCAGCCCAAAAAGTGGATTTCCTGACTTCTGAAAGGCCATCGTGAGTCCCCAGCGAAGCTGAGGCCAGTGGACCCCAAGAGTGATGAGGAACCGTGACCCCTGGGCACCGTGCACTATTGTCAAGTGAAACCCCTTCTCAACGTTCCACGAACTTGTGCTTTGGACCACGTGTGGTCCTAGCCTCCAGCAGGAATCCCTCCAAAGATCGGAGGCCTACCACATCCCGAGTGACCGTGGGCCCCTGTTGAGCGAATCCTCCCAAGGCATCTTCGCGATCCCTTGCCAGCCGGCCTGTGGGTCCCCAGAAGACTTTCTAAAGAAACCAAAGAGCTCCCCTGATTGCTCCAGGCCTGCCCTGACTTACCCTCGCTGGGTGAGTCCCACAGACCTTGCTGGTCTTCGCCATTGCCTCTTTACACTTTCCCCGAGACTTGCTGTTATTAATGCTTGTTGACTCCAATCGAGTCGCCGACACCGCAGTAAGCTGCAGACATTGTGGGACACACTGAATCCAGCTCCTGGTCATCGTCGACGCCTCCTGGACTTCGTGGCTGAAGAGTCAAGGCACCCGCGAACGACCTGAATCTTGCGACGACGGTGGGCATCCATCTTCCTTGCCCCGAGTCACTGCCAAGTGACTTTGAACACTGTCCCCTCTGCTTTCAGGTCTTCCATCTTCTGAATCCAGGCTTGGATTCCTCCGGACACTTCTCCTGTCGCCGCAAGCAGCAAGTCTTCACTGGCTCCCACTGAAAACGACGCCGCGACCCGACACCAAAGAACACCTATGCACCCGGCTCCCCTGGGTGAGGTAACTTCAGCACTTCGGTGCTCCTGTGGGTGTGGGCCCTAGAACTACTTACCCTGTAAGTGACTTGCTTGTAGCTACCCTAGAAGTGCCCTAAAACTCTTACTTTCCAAGTGCGACTATCGCGCTGACTCGTACATGGTTCGCGTCTGTGTTAGACACACCGCGTCCAACTCCCTTGCAATTCTATCTGTAACCGCGTCCTTCGACTCGTACAAGGACCGATCGGTGTGTTCGCCTCGAACACGCAAGGGACCTTTAACATTGAAATCTCAATCGTGTCTGAGCGCATAGACTCGCACAGGACTCGCACCGGTGCCAGGACACCGCGTCCGTCCCCTGTGGGTCTCCTACAACTACCTGGGGTGGTTCTTGGGGGTCCCTCGATTCTAGATGCCCTAGACCTAGGTCTAGCCAAACTAAGATTGTGATATTCGATTGTGCTAAACTTATTTTGATAACATTTGACTTGTACATATGTTCCTGACTTCTAATCTCATAAAGAGATTAGCAGAGAGTGTTTATTAATAAATACATATATATTTGATATATATACCTGTGTGGTGTCTTTTCATTTGGTGATTCAGGAGATTGTGTGGTAAAACAAGCTGCTTTACATTCCTTCAAGACTTAGCCTGAAGGCTGCTCTCCACAGCTACCACTAGGATAGCTTTCTATAAAGGTTGTCTTAAACCTATCTACCATAAGAGTCGAATTGTTCTGGTGCAAGGTGTCCACTTTAATTAGTGAACAGCATATACCAGGCCAACTTCTCACATTGGTGGGCAGCGTGTGGGATTCCAGCTTGCTATTGTTTTACCAGAAAATCTCTATTTGAATTACTAACTGAAAACCACTATAGGTACTCAAGGTACATATAAAGTCAAGGTTAGTATCAATAAGTTCTACTGAACTTAGAGCTGTGTGCCAAGGGATAGCACACCCTTTCTACAGCTCAAGCTAGTATCAGTAGGCCACAAACTAGTGTAGGTAGTACAACACTGCACAACACTAGAATGTCCTTAAAGGGTGGAACCAGTGGATCCACTCAGCCTCAGTATAAGGACATGGCTTTCTCTGACTTGAGAGCCATGTGTGTGAAAGACACCTGAGGCTAGGACAGAGTCCCTCCACACTACACCTGATAGATCTGCTGACAGCAGATGATCTTAGATTGGCTCTAGGAGCTAATGGGTCTGAATCAGGGAGTGGGTCAATTACAGTATCTGGGTCAGATGATGAAAATCAGAATGACCAAGACTCTGTGATTGAAGGGCCAGGCTCCAAGGGGCCTGAAAAGGACAGAGGAATTCTCCCTAAGAGAGCTGACAGAGTGGAGGAGAGGCATAGGTCCCCTTCCAGGGAATCTGACCATTCTTATCACTCTGGCAGAGAATTTGTCCACCAGAGAAACTCATACTTTCCCATAAGAGAGACCTCCTCTGAAAGAATGTGCAAACTGCTGCAGTATGAGGAAGCAAGAGTTGCCCTCAGAACTAAGCAGTTGGCACTGGATAGAGAAGCCCTGGAGATCCAGAGAGCTTCTAGAAGAGAGGGGTTAGAACCCCTTGGTGGCAGCAACAGTGCCCCTAGAGGCAGAGAATCTATTCCAGACCATAGGAACCTGAGCAAGGTTGTTCCTCCCTACCAGAGTGGGGATGATATCCACAAGTGGATAACTGCTATGAAGAGGGCCTGTAGAGTACAGCAGGTCCCCCAAAAGCAGTGGGCAGCAATCTTGTGGCTCTCCTTTTCAGACAAAGGTAGATACAAGCTCCTCACTGTTAGAGAAGAGGATGCTGATAATTATGAAGTCCTGAAGAGTGCACTGATAGATGGGTTTGGCTTAACCACTGAGCAGTACAGGTTGAAGTTCAGAGACACCCAGAAGGCACAGACTCAGGACTGGACTGACTTTGTAGATTGTGCAACCAAGGCTCTGGAGGGTTGGCTGGTTGGCAGTAGGGTTACTGATTTCAAGGGATTGTATAATCTGATGATGAGAGAACAGATCCTTAATAATTGCCAGAACCAGTTGTTGCATCAATACCTGGTGGACTCAGATCTGACCTCTCCCCAAGAATTGGGAAAGAAGGCAGACAAATGGGTCAGAACCAGGGTAAGGCAGAAACCCCAGAACCAAGGGGGTGACACCAAGAAGCAAGATCCTAAGGGCTCTGAGAAAGGTGGGGATAAGTCAAAAGACCAGAAGTCTTCACAAGGGCCCCAAAAATCTGCATCTGGTGGGGAGTCACAATCCAACAAGGGAAAAGGCCAAAAGAAGCCCTGGTGCAAATTCTGTAAACAGAAAGGGCACTGGACTTCTGATTGTAACAAGTCCAAAGACCAAACCACCACCACTCCTGCCCCTAAGGCAACTGTTCCCCCTAGCTCAGCTACAGGTGGAGGTGGTACTCAGAATAAGGGTGTAGTAGGGTTGACCCTGGGTTCTGAAGTGGACTCTGACCTAGTCAGAGTGCCCACTCAGGCAATGCTGATTTGTGAGGGAGACCTTAATATGTCCTTCCTAGTAAGTCCCAGTAATCTGGGCAAATACAAACAGCAGCCTGTAATAAATGCCAAACAGGCTTTGGCATTTAGGGACACAGGTGCTAGTGTCACCATGGTGGCAGAGGATCTTGTGGACCCTGGACAGATCATCCTGGGCGAAATGTACCAGGTGACCAATGCAAGCAATGTCAGGACCAACCATAGTCAGGCAGTTGTGAATTTCTCCTGGGGAGGGGTAACTGGCCTCAAGAATGTTGTAGTCAGTGCAGACCTCCCTGTCGAATGTCTATTGGGCAATGATCTAGAGACTTCAGCCTGGTCTGAAGTAGAGTTATGGACTCATGCTGAGATGTTGGGCATCCCTGCAGAGGTATTTGCTGTGACCAGGTCACAAGCAAGAATGCATAACACTGAACCAGCTCTGGATCCTGGAACAATGGACCAGATGCTTCCCAAGAGGAGGAGCAGTAGGGTAAAGGCAGTGCCTTCCCCTCTGTCTCAGATCACAGATTCACCCCCAGAGGGAGGTGAAGCAGATCCTGAAGAAGGAACTGCCCCAGAAGGACTTGAGCCTGATCAGGTTGAGTTCTTGGGGGCAGGGGGCCCTTCTAGGGAAGATCTGAGTAAGGAGCAACAGTGCTGCCCCTCTCTTGAACCCCTCAGACAGCAGGCTGCTGGGAGTGCTAGTGGGTCCCATAAGGTTTATTGGGATGAGGGACTCCTATATTCTGAGGGTAGAGATCCAGCCCCTGGAGCCACCAGGAGGATGGTAATACCTCAGAAGTTTAGGGGGTTCCTCTTGACCCTAGCACATGATATCGCTTTGGCAGGTCACTTGGGCCAAAACAAGACCTGGGACAGGCTTGTCCCCCATTTTCATTGGCCACATATGTCAGAGGACACAAAGGAGTTTTGTCGCTCCTGTGTCACGTGCCAAGACAGTGGTAAGGCAGGTGGCACAACAAAGGCCCCCCTGATACCACTACCTGTGGTGGGGGTACCCTTTGAAAGGGTGGGGATTGACATTGTTGGTCCCCTTGACCCTCAAACTACATCTGGGCACAGGTTTATCCTGGTGGTAGTGGATCATGCCACCAGGTACCCAGAAGCAATTCCCTGAGGACCACCACAGCCCCTGTGGTGGCAAGAGCCCTCATTGGAGTCTTCTCCAGAGTGGGTTTCCCAAAGGAGGTTATTTCTGACAGAGGTACCAACTTCATGTCAGGATATCTGAAAGCAATGTGGAAGGAGTGTGGTGTAACTTATAAGTTCACCACCCCCTATCACCCACAATGCAATGGTTTAGTTGAACGCTTCAACAAAACCTTGAAAGGAATGATTAAAGGACTCCCAGAGAAGCTTAGGCGGAAATGGGACCTTCTTCTTCCTTGCCTGTTGTTTGCATACAGAGAGGTTCCACAGAAGGGGGTTGGTTACAGCCCATTTGAGCTTCTGTTTGGGCATCCTGTGAGAGGTCCATTGTGTTTGGTAAAGAGGGCTGGGAGTTACCTCTCAAGCCCCCAAACAAGATGTGATGGACTATGTACTTGGTCTCCGCTCCCGGATGGCTGAGTACATGAAAAAGGCAACCAAAAACCTGGAGGCCAGCCAAGAATTACAAAAAGCTTGGCATGACCAAAGGCTGTACTGACTGTATACCAGCCAGGACAGAAGGTGTGGGTATTGGAGCCTGTGGCCCCAGCAGCCCTCCAGGACAAGTGGAGTGGCCCCCATACAATAGTTGAACAGAAGGGAGAAGTCACCCACCTGGTGAATCTTGGAACTCCCAGGAGCCCCCTGAGGGTGCTCCATGTCAACAGATTAAAGCCATATGTTGACAGGGCTGACATGGGCTTGCTCATGGCAACTGATGAGGAACAGGAGGAGGAGAGTGACCCTCTCCCTGACCTGCTCTCTCAGAACCCTGATGATGGGTCAGTAGATGGTGTTGCTTTGGCAAGCAGCCTCACTGACCATCAGCAAACTGAGTGCAGACAAGTTCTGCAACAGTATAGACATATGTTTAGCCTGACCCCTAGTCAGACTTCCTGGTGCACCCATGAGGTGGACACTGGAGACAGTCTGCCTGTCAAGAATAAAATCTACAGGCAACCTGACCATGTCAGGGACTGTATCAGGACTGAAGTCCAGAAAATGTTGGAGCTAGGTGTAATTGAGCCTTCAGATAGCCCTTGGGCTAGCCCAGTAGTCCTGGTACCCAAGCCTCATACCCAGGGTGGTAAGAAAGAAATGAGGTTTTGTGTAGACTACAGAGGCCTCAATGCAGTCACTAGGACTGATGCCTATCCCATACCAAGGGCAGATGAGCTGATTGATACTTTGGCCTCAGCCAAGTATCTAAGTACATTTGACCTAACAGCTGGCTACTGGGAGATCAGATTAGCTGATGATGCAAAAGCCAAAACAGCATTTTCGACCCCTAGTGGGCACTACCACTTTGTGGTGATGCCCTTTGGATTGAAAAATGCACCTGCCACTTTTCAGAGGTTGGTGAATAAAGTTCTGGCAGGGATGGAAACGTATTGCTCAGCTTATCTAGATGATATTGCTGTCTTTAGTTCCTCCTGGCAGGATCACCTGGTCCACCTCAGAAATGTTTTGGAGGCTCTGCAGAAAGCAGGCCTCACTATCAAGGCCACTAAGTGCCAGATAGGGCAGAGTCAGGTTGTGTACCTGGGCCACCTTGTAGGTGGAGGCCAGGTTCAGCCTTTACAGAGCAAAATCCAAACCATAATGGAATGGGTTGCTCCAACCACCCAGACACAGGTGAGAGCCTTCTTAGGCCTGACTGGGTACTATAGGAGGTTTGTCAAGGGATATGGATCTATAGTCACCCCCTTGAATGATCTGACCTAAAAGAAAATGCCAAAAAGGTTCAGTGGACAGCTAGCTGTCAGAAGGCATTTGAAGACCTAAAGCAGGCCATGTGCACTGACCCCATCTTACAGAGTCCAGACTACACCAAAAGTTCATTGTCCAAACAGATGCTTCTGAGCTGGGTGTGGGAGCTGTACTGTCTCAACTGAATGATGAAGGTCAAGACCAGCCAGTAGCTTTTATTAGCAGAAGGCTGACCCCTAGAGAGAAACGTTGGTCAGCTATAGAGAGGGAGGCCTTTGCTGTGGTGTGGGCCCTGAAGAAGCTGAGGCCATACTTGTTTGGCACTCACTTCATAGTTCAGACTGACCACAAGCCCCTCCTATGGCTTAAACAGATGAAAGGTGAAAACCCAAAACTTTTGAGGTGGTCCATTTCCCTACAGGGGATGGACTATACAGTGGAACAAAGACCTGGGACCCAACATGCCAATGCAGATGGACTCTCAAGGTATTTCCACTTTGAACACGAAGACTCAACTGGTCAAGGTTAGTTTAGTGTCCCTGCGTTTGGGGGGGGGGTTGTGTAGGAGAGTAGGATCTGCCTCTTATGTTGCCCCGACTTTTTTCCTGATGTTTACACTGGTTTCTGGCTATAGTCTGGCTGGGTCCCTGCTAATCAGGCCCCAGCATCTCTGTTCTCTCTAAACGACTTGGAGTGCACTCTAGGTGCACTAGTGATTGGATACTGTGGTACCTTATGAGTCCCTAGTATATGGTACCTTAGGTACTAAGGGCATAGGTACTTCACAGGCCTACCAGGGGCTGCAGCATGTATTATGCCACCCCTGGGAAGCAGACTAAATCTGACACCACAGGCCTGCTACTGCAGCCTGGGTGAGGTGGTGCTAGCACTCCTCACTGAGATATAGGTTCCCTATATCTCTCCTATACACACATATAAACCTATCAGTCACCCCTAAGGCAGGCCCTATCAATCCTGAGGGCAGGGTGCTTAGTTCCTATGTGAGAGGGTGCCTCTGCCTGAGCAGGGCCCCTCTACAGCTCTCAGAGTCCATTCTCTGGGGCTGTTTGTGGATGCAGTTAAACCATATACTTTTAAGTGCATTATATCCTCGCGGTAGAATGCTAACTTTGGAATGGCTGCATCAAAACATGTCGTGTTTGGTGTCAAACATCTTGGAATACTACCCCCCGCCAGTTCTGGCGGCGGGGGTAGCATTCCACCCTTCTAGAGGGATAGACATGTACCTACTGTGGAAACGCGGTAGAATCCTGCAGAGCCCTGGCATCACAAAATGGATGCCACCAGTCACAGACACTGGGCTGCCCTCCTGCTGATGACCAACACTCACAGTGGAGGAAGCCCAACAATAGATATCCTGTCCCAAGGGGGTGTGACCACCTCCCAGACAGGGTTTAGTGTATTGGGGCTGGGTGGGTGCACTCTTAGAGTGCTTTGAAGTCCTGCACTGGGGGAGCAGAAGGCTCCTCTGTGCATACCCCAGTTCAAACCGGCTCAGGGGCTACCTGCCCCTGCTCTGGCGCGAAACTGGACAAAGGGAAGTGGGTGTAGCCGCCCACTCCCCTGACCCTCCCATAGGTAGGGTCATAGAGCTAGTCCCTCCCTTTCTTTTAGTATAAGAGGGGGAACCTGTGCATTGCACCCTAGATTTCCCTGGACGACGCTCTGAAGAAGAATCCCGGACCTTCGACGTTCCACTACCTTTGGAAGACTGAAGAATCTCCCTTGGAGTCAAGGAGTGACTCTTCTGCTTGGCAGGCACCAAAAACTACAAACGACGGTCGCAAACTACGCTGCTCCCGCCGGAGTCCGAAGTCCCTGCAGCCCAAGAAGTGGATTTCCTGACTTCTCAAAGGCCATCGTGAGTCCCCAGCGAAGCTGAAGCCAGTGGACCCCAAGAGTGACGAGGAACCGCGACCCCTGGGTACCGTGCACTATTGTCGAGCGCAACCCCTTCACAACGTTCCACGAACCTGTGCTTTGGCCCACGTATGGTCCTAGCCTCCAGCAAGAATCCCTCCAAAGATCAGAGGCCTACCACGTCTCGAGTGACCGTGGGCCCCTGTTGAGCAAATCCTCCCGAGGCATCTTCGCAATCCCTTGCCAGCCGGCTTGTGGGTCCCCAGAAGACTTTCTAAAGAAACCAAAGGGCTCCCCTGGTTGCTCCAGGCCTGCCCTGACTTACCCTCGCTGGGTGAGTCCCACAGACCTTGCTGGTCTGCGCCATTGCCTCTTTACACTTTCCCCGAAACTTGCTGTTACCATGGCTTGTTGACTCCAATTGAGTCGCCGACACCGCAGTAAGCTGCAGACATTGTGGTACACACCGAATCCAGCTCTTGGTTGTCGTCGACTCCTCCTGGACCTCGTGGCTGATAGGTCAAGGCACCCTTGAACGACCTGATCCTTGCAACGACGGTGGGCTTTCAACTTCCTTGCCCCGAGTCACTGCCAAGTGACTTTGAACACTGTCCCCTCTGCTTTCAGGTCTTCCATCTTCTGAATCCAGGCTTGGATTCCTCCGGACACTTCTCCTGTCGCCGCAAGCAGCAAGTCTTCACTGGCTCCCATTGAAAACGACGCCGCGACCCGACACCAAAGAACACCTATGCACCCGGCTCCCCTGGGTGAGGTAACTTCAGCACTTCGGTGCTCCTGTGGGTGTGGGCCCTAGAACTACTTACCCTGTAAGTGACTTGCTTGTAGCTACCCTAGAAGTGCCCTAAAACTCTTACTTTCCAAGTGCGACTATCGCGCTGACTCGTACATGGTTCGCGTCTGTGTTAGACACACCTCGTCCAACTCCCTTGCAATTCTATCTGTAACCGCGTCCTTCGACTCGTACAAGGACCGATCGGTGTGTTCGCCTCGAACACGCAAGGGACCTTTACCATTGAAATCTCAATCACGTCTGAGCGCATAGACTCGCACAGGACTCGCACCGGTGCCTGGACACCGCGTCCGTCCCCTGTGGGTCTCCTACAACTACCTGGGGTGGTTCTTGGGGGTCCCTCGATTCTAGATGCCCTAGACCTAGGTCTAGCCAAACTAAGATTGTGATATTCGATTGTGCTAAACTTAATTTGATAACATTTGACTTGTACATATGTTCCTGACTTCTAATCTCATAAAGAGATTAGTAGAGAGTGTTTATTAAAAAATAAATATATATTTGATATATATACCTGTGTGGTGTCTTTTCATTTGGTGATTCAGGAGATTGTGTGGTAAAACAAGCTGCTTTACATTCCTTCAAGACTTAGCCTGAAGGCTGCTCTCCACAGCTACCACTAGGATAGCTTTCTATAAAGGTTGTCTTAAACCTATCTACCATAAGAGTCGAATTGTTCTGGTGCAAGGTGTCCACTTTAATTAGTGAACAGCATATACCAGGCCAACTTCTCACACCAACATAGACTGCTAACTGGTACAGCATGTACTCCCTTTGTCTCAGCAAACGGTAGTATATAACTGACTGAAAGATGTTCAGCATTCCTGCTTCAACCATCAACTAAACAGAGGATGCTGGGGAATAGGTTAGTAAAATCATTGTTTAGCCCCACAATGGAGTGTACAGGGTAATGCAATACTCCGTCATTGAGATTTTTATATGCGCATCATTTTCAGCAACGCGACCGCCGAGCATACAAAATGGGTGGTTGCTCACGTCAGAGGGACGAAGGTGCAAAGAAATCAGCCAAAAGGTGAGTTATGAACTCACCCTGCAGCGCAAACGTGTGCCGCCATATAGCAGAAGGTTCGCGCACCAAGGAAGATGTGAGACGCGGTCTTAGGATGGCTGAAATCTCCTGCATGAGCTCCGTGAGGTGACAGAGCACAGCAATTAGCTGCCATCTTGCCGCGCGCGTAAGCCACGCCCCTGAGTGTCCTAATCGGCCGCCATGGCATGCACTGCTTGAGTGTGCATCTGCAGTGTTTTGTATCCTAGCAGCTTTTGCGACAAAAGGAGACATCTCCCAAAATGCACTATAGCAAGAGTACCAAACAGTACAACATCCGGTACTCGTCCATGGTGCCCTGGTGCAACCCTGCTTACAGCGCATAGATCTGTGCCTAAGGAACCCTGGCCACCTCTAGCTGGGGTCACCTTTCTAGGGGGTAGGCGTAAACTTTGAATGCACACACCTGGTGGAGAGGTTAATAGATTGTTCGTTCTTCATTGTCCCCTATGAAAAGCCCCATACAATGTGTGGAAATACATTTTACACTACCCTCAATGTGGAGGACCAGGTAAACCCCAGGTGAAAATGTGATTATGCCAAAACATGTCCCATACTGGGTCAGGCAAGAGAGGGCCTTGGATTCCCTTAGGTCCATGGGACACATCTGCATACAAAAGACTGAACTAGTCTCAGTGAATACATTGTAAAAGGATCTCTACTGGTATATTTGGCCATAAACAAAGCATCTCACAGTTTTTTTCTGTAAATAGAAAACATTCACAGCACTTCAAGAGAACATTTGCTAGGCTGTGTATGTGCAGAGTGCCCTCTTGTATATGAGACACTTCCTTCCTTCCTTTTTCCTTCCTCCCTCCCTTTTTCCATGTATGCTTTTATTTATTTCTTCTCATTCTAGTTACAATTATGAACACATCTACCTACCTTGTCTCCTTGAGTAAATAAATGTCCCTTTCTTTCTACATAGAAATGTTTTTCACATAGCCACGTTTCCTAACTGTTTGTGAAAAAGACTAAATAATAGTATACGTACAGATGTAGGTAAGGCAACAAATCTTGTTCACCAAGTAATGTGCATAACGTTGTATTTGTGCTATTTTGAGTTTAGAAAACACCATAAAATTGATGCCTGAAAACTGTGAGTAAAAAGAAAGGAGGGCTTATTTACAAGCCCCTGTTCACCAGCAGAACGTCACTTTTATTGACGTTCTGGCAGCGCATAGTGCAGTGCCATATCTACAAGGCCACTTAAAGCCACCCAGCATGGCTTTTTATAATCTTGTAGATATGGTGTGAAGCAACGCAGCGCAAGTTGCTGCGTTGCCTCACACTGCGATGGGGAGGCATGCCATGGGCATTATGGTGGGTGTTCCCATGTAACACCCATGATGACACATTCCCAGATTTACAACTGTAAACCTGGGAATGCGCCAAAAGCCTATGCCTCCTGGGGAGCATGGTGACTTGCTGCGCTGCACTGCGTGACAATCTCATAAATCTGCCCCTGAGTGTCCTTTTAGTTAAATCATTTTTATTGGGTGATAAAACAGGTACCAAAAACAGAAACAACATAAGGAAAAAAGTAACATGGCAGAGTATACAATATATGAAAGCGATAATACAGTATAAGGAAGAAAGAAATTGTAAAGTACAACCTTATGTAACAAATTAAAATCAAGAAAGATTGGGGTACCTCTTAAATTATTTAATTATTTAAATAATTTAAAAAAAATAGTAATGGGGAAATGGATAGAAAAGAGAAAAGAAAAGAGAAAGGAATAGAAAGGAGAAAAGAGAGGGAAGGAGAACTATCAAGTAAAAAGTTATTGTAAGGAAGAATATGAAGACAGAATAGTAGTAAAAGGTAACCAAAGTAGATCAGACTTAATTCTTTGAGATACAGATGAGGAAGAAACAGTAGAAATTCTATGCTCGTCACAAATAAGATTCCACCATGTTAGCATACATATTTTGGAATTGTCTTTCCAGCAGGAAAGAATAACTTTAAATGCAAGAGCAATAAAAATATCAAGTAGTTTCAACTTTAACACTAAGGGGCCGATTCCGATCTTGGCCGGTAGGGCTCCGAATCGGATTCGGCTTTACCGGATCCGATTCGGAGGCCTTTTTCCTGACCGATTTGTACAGTCGTCCCAGCGAGCAAGTACGATGCGAGCGCATGCGAAATCGCCGACCGACTCGTTCCCGGGTCCGAACCGCTCCGACCGACTCGTACGGACACGGCTCGCACCACGCAATGGAGACGTTACCCGACCGAGCAAGTACGATGCGCGCTTCGAACAGCCCGACCGACTCGTAGCGTCCGACTCCAAAGAGCTGTCGGAGCCGGACTTCGAGGGTCCGTGTCGGACCCCCCTGCACACGTAGCTGCATGAGTTGCACACAGGGGGACCCAAGGGTCCCCCCTAAACATGCATGTACGGTGCGAGTCGCACCGACGCATACCCACTGTAGGGGGCCCCCCTGTTCGCGACGTACCCATTCAGTCAATGGGAGCCCGTGTACGCGTTGTATGACCGGCTCCCATTGACTTCAATGGGAGTCCGACCGAATCGAGTCGGGCAGCATACGGCCGCATCGTACCCGCTCGGTCGGACTGCGGGAGTTTGGCTCGGTCGGAAATCTCTCCGGATCTGGCTAAGTCGGAGAGATTTCCGGCCCGAATCGGAATCGGCCCCTAAATCATGAGAATCTACTGACATAGACCCAAGAAAAACATTTTGGACCGATAAGGGGATACGGAAATGAAAAATCTTGGAACATTTGGCCCAGATGGAATTCCAAACTTTTAGGACATTAGGACAGTGAAAGATTAAATGAGATAATGTTCCATTGGTGGAAAGGCATGACCAGCAAAGAGGAGAGGAAGAAGGATTAATTTTGTGCAAAAATACTGGAGTCCTAACAGCTCTGTTATAAAGAAAAAATAAAGAATGAGTTATGTTACTGGCTCTAGAGGTGGAAAAAATGTTATGCCATACCTTGTCCCATTTTTGTGGCGGACGGTAAATGGATAGGTCTAGTTCCCAAGCTAGTTCAATGGGGGATGTTGGTCTTTCAGAGATAGGTGTAGATAGAATTTTATATATAAAGGAAGCTTTAGGGTTAGAATCAGGAGTGATGTTATATAAAGGGGTTAAGGGAATAAATGGAGTATTATCAGTAGGGAAATTATTAGTTGAAAGAAATGATTGAAGTGCCTGTGCTAATTGAGAGTATTGAGATAAGCACAAAGATGGTAAATCATATCATTCTTGTAATGTGTTAAAAGGTAAAACAGAGTTATGGGATACGAGTTGGTGAACATATAGAATATTCTTCTCTTTCCAGTGTTTGAAGTAGAAGGATTTATGGCGCAACTTAATACATTTTTGTACCAAATAGAAGAGGCAAGGAAGGCTTGATAAAAATTAGAGCCATCTGTGAACAATGAATGTAGTAAGTGTTGGGAGTATTTTAAAATAGCATATCTAGATATAAAGGTGCAATTGGACATAAAACAGATATCATAAAAAGAAAAATCATGTAGTAGAGAACGTTCAAAATTAATCCAGCTAGGTATCGGGTCATCATGGTAATGTCTGTTTAGAGCATACATTTGTCTAATTATAAAGGCAGTATGATATAACTTAAAGTTAGGAAATCGTACACCCCCTTCATTCTTTGGTTTGAACAATTTAGTTTCAGCAATACGAGCAGGTTTGTTGTTCCAGAGAAATTTAGTAGAAATAGAGTTGACTTGGTTAAAATAAAAATTGCGAATTTTAAAGGGTAACATAGATAGCAGAAACAAAATGAGCGGAGCAATCATCATTTTGATGGTATCCAATCTGCCCCACCAGGACAAATGTAGAGGAGACCATGAGGAGAGTAAGTTTTGAATTTTAATTTTCAAAGCATTAAAATGATGGGTAAGAGTTTGGGGAATGGTAGGGGGAAACCATACTCCAAGGTATTTCATTTTTGATGGACACCATTTAAAATTGGTGTCACAAAACATGAATTGATAACATAATGAGTTTAAGGGTAAAATTTCAGTTTTAGAAAAATTTAATTTGTAGCCAGATATTTTAGAAAATAAGTCAATTTCCTGTAAAAAAAAGGAGGTAAGGAAGATAAGGGTTTGAGAGGTAAATCAAGATATCATCTGCATAAGCAGATAATTTAATTTCATGGGAATTATGAAGAAAGCAAGATATCAAAGGGTTGTAGCGAATGCGCTCGAGAAAGGGTTCAAGACATAAAAGAAACAAAAGAGGAGAAAGGGGACAGCCTTGTCTTGTACCTCTATGTAATTTAAAATAAGGGGATAAAAGACCATTAACAGATACATATGCACGGGGACCTGAATATAATAATTTGATGAACGAAATACATTTGGGGCCAAAACCAAACCACTGGAGAGTTCTGAACATAAATTGCCAATTTATGCGATCAAAGCTTTTTCAGCATCAAGAGATAATGCGGCTAGAGGTTCAGGATAACCTTTCCCCAGATTAATAGAAAACATCCTAGCATTGTCTTAGGAGAGTCTACCCTTAATAAAACCAGATTGATCTGGTTTAATAAGTAGGTGAATAACCCCTTCCAATCTAGAGGCAAGAATTTTTGCAAATATTTTACTGTCATAATTGATTAAAGAGATTGGACGGTAATTTTGACAAAGGGAGAGATCTTTATTGGTTTAGTGAGAATTAGAATAAGAGCATCAAGAAAGGAGCCTTCGGGTTTAGAATGTAAAAAGAAAGGAGGTAAAAAGCTCAAGTAAGTTCGGAGCAAAAATAGAAGAAAAAGAATAAATACATTCAATAGAGAAGCCGTCAGGGCCAGGGGTCTTAGCTCTCTTCAAGGATTTGATTGCATCTGAAATCTCCTGGAGAGTTATATAATTTTCCAAGAGGGCCATAGCATCCAGAAGACAGTTAGGAGAGGGAGGCCATCAAAAAGGACTGCATGTCGGTTATATTAGTGAGAGTGTCATCCATATACAGTGAATGATAATAAGTCTGGAATGCATTGACGATGTCTGAATCCGAATGTAATAAATCATTGGTAAGGGTATTACGAATAGGGCCAATGACTTTCCTTTCTGATTTGACTTTTAAATAATTAGCCAGCATTCAGCCCGCTTTGTTTTGACCCCCATGATATTTAGATTTTATTTTAAGTAAAATATTACAGGCATCAGTTGTGGCCAATTTGTTTAGATCAGATTTAGCCTTGATTAGATCCCAGAGGTGAACAGGAGATTTAGAGGTATAGTAGGAATGTTCGAGGGTCTTAATATGATTGAGGGAGGAGATGTATTGGGAGTTCAATGACTTTTTCTTCCTAGCAATGTAGGCAATGGTAAAAGCTCTGAACGAGGCTTTGAAGGCTTCCCAATTGGTTTGAACAGAAATGTCACTAGACTTATTGAATTGAAAAAAATTCTTGAATAATGAAGTAGCATTTAGAGTATAGGTTTGGTCGGATAATAAGGAATTATTAAATCTCCATCTAGTCTGTTTGGGAGTGGCAAGGGACAAATCAAGAGAAACTGAAACCGGGCGTGGTCAGAAATAAAAATGGAACCAATCTCAGAAGATTGGAGCGAGGGAAGTAAAGATTTAGAAAACAAAACATAATCAATGCAAGACATAGTATGGTGAACATTGGAGAATAATGTAAATTCATAACTATCAGGATTACTAGTTCTCCAGGCATCATAGAGTGGACGAGAGGAAATAGCAGCTTGAAATGCTTTATGAGATTTGTCAGGTTTAAATTTATAATCTGATTTCCTATCAGAAAAGAATCAAGGCAATTATTAAAATACCCAGCAACTATAATATTGGGGTTAGTAATTGATGATAATTTTAGTTTAATATTGTGCCAAAAGTCCGGATCAGGTTTAACCGGCCCATAAATATTAAAAAGGTGACATGTTTATTATGGACCGTGGCGTGAAGTATTACCCATCGTCAACTCGTATCCTTTTCAGTTGATATAATTTGTAGTTTCAAAGATTTATGACAAAGGATGGCGACACCACCTTTACGGTTGATAGCTGGAGAGAAAACAACTTGACCCATCCATTGACGCTTGAGTTTAAGAGATTCAACATCATTACAGTGGGTTTCCTGCAAAAAGCAATCTGACAATTAAGTTTTAATAAATGAGAAAGTACCTTTTGACGCTTAACAGGATGACCCAAACCATGAACATTCCACGATACAACATTAAACATGATAATGTTTAAGAAACAGGGGAATAATCACAATGATGACGAACTGCAAAAGACAACAAAGGAGAACAAAGATGCTGGTCACAAGAATTGGGAAACTTGTTGAAATTAATAAAAACATAAAGAAGCAAGTAAAATGATCATTCATAGAAATATAAAAAGGGGAAATAAAGGTGAGGAAGAGGGAAAGGAAAAAGAAGATACAAGGAAAGAGAAGATGGAAAGAGAGTACAGGAAATAAAGATAAACAGTGACAGATCAAGGACCAAAAGCCAGATCTGAAATATAAAGAGAAAGAAACAAGAGGTGTCAGTGAGGGAGTTGGCAACAAAGAAGGCCTCAATCTCTTTTCGGATGTCTGCCACGTCCACAGGATCCCGCAGGACCTGAGGCGGCAGCCTCCAGCGGGGTAGAGACTCGTTCCGGGGGTTAGGGGGTTGAAGGGAAACCAGAACATGGGCCAGCTGTAATTTTTCATTGGTGGTATTCATGAACAGTTTTAAAGTACGTAGTGCATCTAGAATTGAGTCCAAGGCCGGATTAGAGGATGACTGGATCGGAGATGGAGGATCATTTTTGGCTGTTTTCGGTTTAGTGCCTGATGAAGATGTCTTCGCAAGAGAGATTGGATCACTGGCCATCTTGATAAAATGTACTTGCAGGACAAGGTAGATTTTTGTGAGTAGAAATCCTTCCCATAAAAATATGTGCACAGTGGTGTAGACTTCAACGATGATATAAAAATGTTACAGTCACAATGTTGATGGGTGACACATCCAGATCCCAGAGACCGGGATGCCAGGATTATAGCGTATAACAAGCTATAAAGGAGAGATTAATGGAGGAAATCTCAAATAGGAGACAAGGTGTCAGGAGACTACAAGGGAAAAATCCCAAAACGTGAACATATTTATCTACATCCTCTCAAACATGTGGTATTTGTAGAAAGCCATGCTCAGACCACTTCAGTAGAGACCAGAGGAGTAGCAATGAAGATAATATACTGAGGAGATGGAGTCACCATCCACAAGAAGTAGTTTAGCATATACACCATGTTAGACAAAGAAAAGACAGGGGCGCTGATGTTCCTTGTTCGTTCGCCTCAGACATCTCTGACCTCCAACAAGGTGCCGCCTAGAATTTGTGAGAAGATGTATATAGAGTAGAGTTTACCTTGTGCAAATGCTGAGAGTAACCAACATAGACTGCTAACTGGTACAGCATGTACTCCCTTTGTCTCAGCAAACGGTAGTATATAACTGACTGAAAGATGTTCAGCATTCCTACTTCAACCATCAACTAAACAGAGGATGCTGGGGCATAGGTTAGTAAAATTATTGTTTAGCCCCACAATGGAGTGTACAGGGTAATGCAATACTCCGTCATTGAGATTTTTATATGCGCATCATTTTCAGCAACGCGGCCACCGAGCATACAAAATGGGTGGTTGCTCACGTCAGAGAGACGAAGGTGCAAAGAAATCAGCCAAAAGGTGAGTTATGAACTCACCCTGCAGCGCAAACGTGTGCCGCCATATAGCAGAAGGTTCGCGCACCAAGGAAGATGTGAGACGCGGTCTTAGGATGGCTGAAATCTCCTGCATGATCTCCGTGAGGTGACAGAGCACAGCAATTAGCTGCCATCTTGCCGCGCGCGTAAGCCACGCCCCTGCCCCTGAGTGTCCTAATCGGCCGCCATGGCGTGCACTGCTTGAGTGTGCATCTGCAGTGTTTTGTATCCTAGCAGCTTTTGCGACAAAAGGAGACATCTCCCAAAATGCACTATAGCAAGAGTACCAAACAGTACAACATCCGGTACTCGTCCATGGTGCCCTGGTGCAACCCTGCTTACAGCGCATAGATCTGTGCCTAAGGAACCCTGGCCACCTCTAGCTGGGGTCACCTTTCTAGGGGGTAGGCGTAAACTTTGAATGCACACACCTGGTGGAGAGGTTAATAGATTGTTCGTTCTTCATTGTCCCCTATGAAAAGCCCCATACAATGTGTGGAAATAAATTTTACACTACCCTCAATGTGGAGGACCAGGTAAACCCCACGTGAAAATGTGATTATGCCAAAACATGTCCCATACTGGGTCAGGCAAGAGAGGGCCTCGGATTCCCTTAGGTCCATGGGACACATCTGCATACAAAAGACTGAACTAGTCTCAGTGAATACATTGTAAAAGGATCTCTACTGGTATATTTGGCCATAAACAAAGCATCTCACAGGCTTTTCTGTAAATAGAAAACATTCACAGCACTTCAAGAGAACATTTGCTAGGCTGTGTATGTGCAGAGTGCCCTCTTGTATATGAGACACTTCCTTCCTTCCTTTTTCCTTCCTCCCTCCCTTTTTCCATGTATGCTTTTATTTATTTCTTCTCATTCTAGTTACAATTATGAACACATCTACCTACCTTGTCTCTCCTTGAGTAAATAAATGTCCCTTTCTTTCTACATAGAACTGTTTTTCACATAGCCACGTTTCCTAACTGTTTGTGAAAAAGACTAAATAATAGTATACGTACAGATGTAGGTAAGGCAACAAATCTTGTTCACCAAGTAATGTGCATAACGTTGTATTTGTGCTATTTTGAGTTTAGAAAACACCATAAAATTGATGCCTGAAAACTGTGAGTAAAAAAGAAAGGAGGGCTTATTTACAAGCCCCTGTTCACCAGCAGAACGTTACTTTTATTGACGTTCTGGCAGCGCATAGTGCAGTGCCATATCTACAAGGCCACGTAAAGCCACCCAGCATGGCTTTTTATAATCTTGTAGATATGGTGTGAAGCAACGCAGCGCAAGTTGCTGCGTTGCCTCACACTGCGATGGGGAGGCATGCCATGGGCATTATGGTGGGTGTTCCCATGTAACACCCATGATGACACATTCCCAGATTTACAACTGTAAACATGGGAATGCGCCAAAAGCCTATGCCTCCTGGGGAGACGTTGGGGAGGCGCAACGAGAAGAAATAACTTTCTTTCTCCTCGTTTTTACTTCTTTCTATGTGTGCTGAATTCAGCAGCACACATAGAAGGAGGAAATCGCCTTCATTCATTGTTTTTGTGCAGGAATGTGTCCCTTCCTGCACAAAAACAATCATTCCCACAACGCAGACACCCTTGCATCATGGTGCAAGGGTGCCTGCATTGATAAATGGCAGCCAATTGTTCGCCAGCACTGGGGCGAGAGGACAGGAATGAACCATATCTCATAGATGCGGTGCATTCCTGCCCTTTCCTTTTGATGTAGGGCAGCGCAGCAAGAAGGCTTGCGGTGTTGCCCTTGAAAATAATGCTCAAGGTAATTATCGCAAGCAGTGCTTTACATACAGGCAGCGTATAATGGTTCCCGACACCATTAAATTGAAATTTGCCACCATTGTATACAAAGGTAAACAGCACTCTTTTGTTTTAATGGCAAAAAAACATTACATTCTCTCTTCAAGCTGAGAAAACTCTTCATTAGAAAAATGAGAATTATATTCAGCAACAGGCTAATCGGTCTCCGTAAATTATCTTCGGATCAGTTCAGCATAGGCACTTGACAGCCCCCAAAGCCAAGGGGTCAGCATTTCTTCGTTTTTCTCTCTCCAGGAAATTATTATGAACAGGTTTCTTTCTCCAGTGTTAAGCTCTGCTGTTGCTGAGCCTAAAGTTCGTGACCCCTTCATTGGCTAGTGGAACAATGTACAGAGTGGAGTAGCAAAGGTGCTATGGGCCCTAATGCTCTGTCTCCATATTTTAAGCAATGGGCAGCCATAATTGTGATGCAGTGGGCGCCTCACACTCGTATCCCAGCACCACTGCTCCTGCTATACTGAGAGTAAAGCCCCTGAAGGCATGCAATTGACAGCATCCGATATGCTCTTTAGGGCAAGTTCGGCTCACGTAAGAAAGCATGGCCCTGGAGTAGCCAGCTGCCACAGATTGCCCGGATTGCACCATCTGAAATGAAATCAGTAGCAAAAATATATTGTATTTTTACGAAAATAAAAAAAGCTATAATGGAGATGCAATATCTTCAGTTTTACAATTCTCTATTTATGGCATTGTCCCCAACTTTTTTCTATTTTTCTGTGTTGTTCCTCTCGTATCTCTAGTTTTCTCCAAACTTACTCCACGGCCCCTTTTAGTTTACATTTATCTCTGTGTTTTCAGCTTTTAAATAAGCCTGCACCATGCTTTTTGGGCTTCCTGCTCTATTTTGTCCTGCTCATTCCCTTAAGGACAGGTGCTTGAAGATGTTTAGGTCTTGCTCACAGTCAGTTTTTATCTGACTATTGTTGAAGTTCTATTGAGGATAATACAGCGGCGTCACTAGGGTTGGTGTCACCCAGTGCGGTAACACCTTTCCCAAATGAGACTATTTAGTAAATAGTCTCATTTGGGAAAGGTGTCACCCAAATGAGACTATTTAGTAAATAGTCTCATTTGGGAAAGGTGTCACCCCATGTGATGGTGTCACCCGGTGCGGTCCGCACCCCCCGCACCCCCCTAGTGACGCCACTAGTGACGCCACTATTATCCGATAATACCAATATTTACAATGGGCTTTGGGTGGCCAATTACTTACTATTGATTGACTTTCTTTTCAGTCGCATTTACTTGTTTCTAATTCAAGGGCATCTTCTTGTATTTGTACATCCAGACATAGCTTCTTTATCCTCCTTTTGTTTGGATGACTTTTATCGTTCCAGTGCTGACATTCAGATAAATCATTTTTCCTATTTCGGTGATCCATGTGAGTGCATGGGTCTTCTTGCACTCTCCCTCCTGTACCGGTTTTCGCTCAAAACCTCAAGTCTCAGAGCTTCCTGTGTTGCTCACTCAGCTTGTCAATTGCTTCCCCCACTCCTCCTGAACTGACTTTTAATTTTATTTTTTATCCACCCCTCGAGCTCTTAAGTTTCTACCCTGCTTCCTGTTGCTCTACTCCGGCATTTACTTCTCCCCTAATACCTGAGTCCTGCATTGCTCCCCGGCCCCTCACTGTTGTGATTTTAAAAAAAAAATGTAAATATATATATAAAGTACTTTTTGCTCACGCGGCCGCGCTGTCAAAACAAGCCCGCACTCCAAGGTAATCCTTTTGGTATTCTTTATTTCGACTGACGCCTTTCAACCTCTCTGGTCTTTCTCAAAGTGAAATGAATGTGCAATATTGTGCCTTACTTAACTTAAAAAACAGTAAGCACGGTGCATCAACATGGAAAAAAGACTTTGGCTTTACATTTCCTGTATGCATTTTTAACTCACAGAGGACAGACTCAAAATTATAAACTTAAAAAACAAAATTTGTTTGTGAAAAAGAATGATGTGATTAAAAGGAAATAAAGGCATCTGTCTGAAAAAACTGAAAAAACATTACACTTGGTGATGCAAAACGTGTAAAGCCCATATCATGCATCTGAATGGTACAATTGGTCAAGTGACCAATGGCTACTGGGCATAGGAGATTTTCAGAAACAGTATCAAAACTATAGGGATCCTCCGACCCCCAGTGACCAAATATAGTAGGACTGTCTCCTCAGTAGTCAGACTAGTATTCTCTGGCAAGTGCTTGCTTATGGGCTAGAATTTATCAAAATTTAATAAAATATAGATGGATTAACCCCGAATGGGCCAATTCACTCCGAGGATGGCTAATATATCTGCCACATCCAGATATCTATCTGGAAAATAATCAATCACATGGTTGAGCTTACCACTTGTATATATGTAAAACGTACAAACTTGAGGCAAAGATGGAGAAAAGAAAGAGAGAAGAGAAAAAAGAGAAGAAAACAAAGAGACGGGGAAGATACAGGGAGACAAATATTCAAGATCTCAAACAGAGGGATAGGAAATGCCAAAAGATTCACAGGTAGGGGCCAGATACACTCTCATCCTAAATGTACATGGAGCTCCTCATCTTGATTGAGGCCACCAGGGTGTTTGCTGTTTAGGCGGATGATATACTGGGACTCTAATCTCCGCAATGTACGTTCTCTGTCCACCCCTCTTACTCTAGCCGGAACCCTGGCAATACCAAAGAAAGAGATCTTCAGGACTTCAGTATCATTACAACCATGCATAACATTAGTGTCTGGCCATAGGATATGTAACATCATTACTACTGATGGCCCTGAGATGCTCCAGAATCCTTTTTTTGACAGGAAAGATTGTACTGCCCACATACCTCAGGCCACATACACATATCAAAACATACACTACAAAATCACTGTTACAGTTAATAAACTGATTGATCTTGTGCTTCTTGCCACTAGGTAACTTCAACATTTTCACATTGGTGCTGTGCAAACACGCTTTGCATTTTCCGCACTTATAAAAGCCCGGAAGTTCTTTTAGCCATGATGTGCCCTGTGCACGGCCTTGCTCATTATAGGTATGTACCAGTATGTCTCTAAGTGAGTTGCATCTACGATATGTGATTTGTGGTTTCGTACTGACCATCTTCCCTATAGTAGGGTCAAATCCCACTAGGTGCCAATGTTTTTTAACAATGGCTCTGACTGCTGCAGAGTTAGAGTTATAGGTTGTGATCAGTCGTACTGCCTGGTTCTTTCATCCCTGTCTTTTTGGTTTCAAAAGGCTATTCCTGTCAATTTTGCTCACTTTTCATCTTGCTGTATCTAATACCTTATGTGTTTATCCTCTCATGACAAATCTCTCAGTCATCTTATTCTCTTCACTGGTGTATGCTTCTGGTGTGCTACAATTCCTTTTGGCTCTAAGAAGCTCTCCATACGGGATGCTTCATTTGAGTTTGGGTGGGTGATGACTATTAGCATGTAAGACACTATTTCCTGCTGTGGTCTTTCTGAACAGTTTAGTCTGAATGGTGTCATCCTGCACCTCCACTATGATATCTAGGAATTCTATCCTGTTAATACTGGTTTTGCTGGTGAATTTAAGATTCAAATCATTCTCAGATATTTCACAAAGGAACCTGTCCAGTTTCTTTTGTGTGCCGTCCCAGATCAAAAAGATATCATCTATGTACCGTGTCCACAGTTCCAGGTGTTGTGTATATTCCTCAAATCCCCCTGCCCAAATATGCTCCAACTCCCACCAACCCATGAACATGCAGGCATAACTGGGCGCGAAGCAACTGCCCATGGCAGTCCCAGTCACTTGTTTGTACCACTGGTTCCCAAACAAAAAGTCGTTATGTTCCAGACAGACCAGTAGCATTTCTAGGAGAACCATGGTGTGATCATATAATGCTATTGGTCTATCCCTGAAGAAATGCCTGCAGGCTTTCAGACCTAGTTCATGTTTGATGCAGGTATAAAGGGAGGTCACGCCCACTGTAGCTAGGATGTAACTAGGTTTCCATGGTATTTCTGCTACTTTAGAGATAAAATCCATGCTGTCTCTCCAGTACGAAGGAAGACTACAAACATACGGGAAAAGGAAGTGATCCAGATAGATTGAGGTATTCTCTAGAAGGCTACCAATTGCCAATATTATAGGCCTACCCGGTGGGTCAGTGCTGTGTTTATGAACTTTCAGCAGCATATAAAAACATGGTGTCACAGGTTTTTTCACTGTCATAAACAATCATTCATTCTGACTCAGAATACCACTCTGATGCCAGGTCATCAGTAAGTTGTGAAACAAATCAATAGTGAGACCATATTCTAAAGCATTAGTTCTTATATAGCTGCCTGATAGGTCCAATTGTTTTCTTGCTTCTGCTGTGTACTTTCTCACGTCCCACAGAACCACACTGCCCCCTTTTTCTGATGGTTTGATGAGAAAAAAGTTGCTTTCTTTAAAGACCCCAAAGATATTTTTTGGGCAGTAGATAAATTCTCTGCAAAGCGATTGTTATCACTGGTCCCCAGCTTCATGAGGTCGTGTACAACTGCCTCATGAAAGGTATCAATGTTATCATGTGGGGTTGCCGGGCTAAACCTAGATTTAGGTTTAAAATCACTGCAACTTCTTTTGTCAGTCTCTAGATCCAAATTAAAAAGCAGTTCCTGTTCAGAGGACCAATCCCTTTGTCCCAATTCCAGCTCTCTAAGTGAGGCCAAACCCTCAATATCTTCAATAGATAGGAGATCTGAGATTGCATCCGAGGCAGCGGGTTGAGTATTATCCTCCCCTGCCACAGTATCTCTTGTTCATTTCAAGGCATGAATTTTCAATAATTTCAATTTTCTGGTAAAAAGGAACATGTCAATACGAGTACGTTTGTAGTCAAGGTTGGCAGTGGGTCAAAACAATAGACCTAGTTCCAATAGCGAATGTTCATCAGGAGTGAGGGTATGTTGGGAAAGATTTATAACAGAAAGAGATTCCTCACCCATCATTTGTTCCTTTTGCTCTGCCGTACTCCTTTCCCACTCGGCTTCTCTGTTTCTTTTTCTGTTCCCCCCTCTCTGGATTTTTCTCCTGCGTTGTTTTCTTCTCTTTCTTTTGGGGGTTTTCTTCTTGGTCCCTGGTTCTGTCTTAAAAAACGGTACTCCTCTAAAGTTGGAAAGGGTACTTGGCCACTCGTAGATGTCGCCTGTCTTTCATCCAAATCTGATATATCAGAGCTAGACTCTGACATTGCCATTTCCTGTTGCCGGAGGGCATACGTATGCTTGAACTCCTTTCTCGCCACATCATATTTCCTGCCAAAGGTTAAAATGCGACCTGACACAGAGTCGATCTTGTCCCTTGTAAATTTCCATTTTTTCTTTGTTTTAATATCCTCCTCATATTTTGTTAGTCTGACTTCCATATCTTTGTCGAAGTTTTTAATCTCATCTTGTTGCTGATGCTTTTCCAGGAATTCCGCTAGTTTCTCCAACTCCTTCATGACTTAGTCCAATTCCAGAGCAGCATATTTTGACAGGTGACCTAGCATCTGCTTGCAAGTTGACGCCATCAGGGACGACCATTCCTCCAGCAATTTCGGATGTGGGTCCTGGTAAGTGGGAGTAATCAAGATACGAAGCCCCCTGGGGACCCTTCCCACTTCTATATAGTTTAATAAAGATATCACTTCCCAACTGCAGTTAATTTCTTTTTTTGGCAGTTTCTCATACGTATAGAGAGTTTGTTTCAAAGTTTTCAGTCCATCTCGGAATTCTGTAGTGCTTCCAGAAGCATTGCCATTTCTTACATACTCCGTCTCATTGAAAAGATCTTTAGCCACATCCAAGCGTTTACGTATGGCCTCACACATGATTGACACAGATATTAGGGTCAATGATCTCCTCTGGGTGAATTTAAGACATAACTTAGTTTATAAATGATGAAACGTGTGATACCTTGAACCCACACGTTATCCAGGTTATATACCTCGCCGTCAGCTCGCGTTGATCCTTCAACGCTATTGACGGTACCCCTGCCGTTCCAGTCCGTAGTTTCTATGTTCCAGGTGCCGGGCATGCTGCTCCGTGTCCGACGATCTACCGCCCCTTCAGAAAGAGACGAGCAGACCGCCTACCACATCAGAGCGCTCTTCCAGCTAACCTCTTTAATCCGAGCCTCAAACACAGCGGCGGGAAACCGGGAAATCGGATCACTCCACAACGTAGAATTCCTGCTTGGAGTCCAATCACTTCCACCTCACGGGGTCGGTGCCGGGCAGACGGGAGCAGGACCCGTCATGTACAAAGCACTTTTTAATAGCACGGCCACGCTGACAAAACAAGCCCGTACTCCAATGTAATCCTTTTGGTATTCTTTATTTCAACTGACGCGTTTCGACCTCTCTTGTCTTTCTCAAAGTGAAATGAATGTGCAATATTGTGCCCTACTTAACTTAAAAAACAGTAAGCGAGGTGCATCAACATGGAAAAAAGACTTTCGCTTTACATTTCCTGTATGCATTTTTAACTCACAGAGGACAGACTCAAAATTATAAATTTAAAAAGCAAAACTTATTTGTGAAAAAGAATGATGTGGTTAAAATGAAATAAAGGCATCTGTCCGAAAAAACTGAAAAAACATTACACTTGGTGATGTAAAACGTGTAAAGCCCATATCATCCATCTGAATGGTACAATTCCAATATCCAACGTTACTTCTGCAAAATTAAGGTCACAGAACAGCACTCCGAGTACTGTTACGATGTTTTATTCAGCTTGGCAGAACACAAACGTGCCGTTCTGTGACCTTAATTTTGCAGAAGTAACACTGGATTTATACAAGCCCGGGTGCAGGCTTTCTACGAGCACCCCTGACGATTGGGCTGCATGCCAATCCATACGCACTGATCGGAGGATATAGATATATATATATTTTTTTTTAAACAAACAGTCCATAATCGGTGCGCGCTTTACTCCGCTGGTGCATGTGTCGAGGTCAGACCATGCCTAGCAGTAATGTCTTCAATCAAAATTAAGGCACTGCACTCCAGAAGTCGTGTGGTTTAAGAAAGCTTTTAATAAAGCATAGTTCCCGCCACCATTACCACCACCAAACGTTTCGACCAAGAAATGGTCTTTGTCACGGTTACCACACGACTTCTGGAGTCAGTGCCTTAATTTTGATTGAAGATATATATATATATATTCACTGAAAAAACCGTAGGTTTCAGGCACGTTATAGTTACAAATTAGCATTTAAAAAACCTTTGAAATTCACTGAAAAAACCATAGGTTTCAGATATGTTATAGTTACAAATTAGCATTTAAAAACCTTTGAAATTCACTGAAAAAACCATCGGTTTTAGGGACAGTTATAGTTAGTTGGACATTTCACTCGTACAAAACCCGTGAAATTCCCCGTTATAGTTAGTTCAGCTAACTATAACTCGCGCCCGCAATGCACTGCTGATGACGTCACATATTACATCACTCATGACATGGTCAGTGACATCACTGATGACATCACTGATGACATCTCAAATGACATCACTGATGACATCATCCAGTGACTGTGTGTTTCTGTAAAGTTTAAATATTTTTAATATATATAGGAAAAGACGTATTGAAGAATGAGTGGGTGTGTAAGTGTCTGTATGGATGATTTAGTAGGTGCGTGACTGACTCTATAAGTGAGTGATTTAACGTATCTTACTGAATGCATGGGTTAGTGACTAAACTGGGTGAATGTCTGTATCCGTCTGTCTGTTGCTGTGTAAGTGGCTGCATGGGTTTGTGAATAGCTACATGAGTGTCTATAAGAGTTATTGATTTGTTGTCTGAGTATCTGTATGGGTGCCTGAGTGTTTGTGTGGATGGGGTGTGTGCGACTGTGCATAGATGTGTGAGTGGGTGATTCACTGGGTGGATGGTTTCAAGAGTGCATCTGTGATAGACTGTATGGGTGGGTAAGTGTGTGTAAGAGTGTGTTAGTGAGTGAATGTATGTCCCAGTGGTACATGTGTGAGTAACTACATATGTGAAAGGCAGTATATATGTGTGTTGGAGTATATAAATAGCTATAAGCGAGAGTGAGTGATTGTGATAGTGGCTGTATGGATGAGTGTGTGCTTGTATCAGTGATTATATAAGAGCGTAACAATGTGCTAGTATTTGTATGATTAAGTGAGCTGGTGTGTGTATAACTGTATAGGTGAGTAAATGGCAGTGTGTTTAATTATTTGCATGACTGACTAGGTGTGTGAGTACCTCTATGGATGAGTGGCGGTGTTTGAGTGTCTATATAGGAGTAAGAGTGCATATGATAGTCCTGTACTGAGTGACCATAAGTATGAGTGACTGTACGGGTGAGTGAGTGGATGTGTGTGTGTAGACCTAAGAATCAGTGAGTGGGTATGTAGTTATTGGTGTTGGAGTGTTTATGGTTTTGCGAATGGCAGTCTGTAATTTAGATTGGGTGAATCAAAGGTTATATTAGGGTGTGAGGAGCTGCATCAGATTATCACGTGGATGATGTCATCAGTGATGTCATT
This sequence comes from Calotriton arnoldi, assembly GCA_963921515.1. Lineage (NCBI taxonomy): Eukaryota > Metazoa > Chordata > Amphibia > Caudata > Salamandridae > Calotriton > Calotriton arnoldi. The sequence continues at coordinate 50,441 of CAWUFW010017753.1, read as the reverse complement.
TGAGATGTCATCAGTGATGTCATCAGTGATGTCACTGACCATGTCATGAGTGATGTAATATGTGACGTCATCAGCAGTGCATTCTGGGCGCGAGTTATAGTTAGCTGAACTAACTATAACGGGGAATTTCACGGGTTTTGTACGAGTGAAATGTCCAACTAACTATAACTGTCCATAAAACCTATGGTTTTTTCAGTGAATTTCAAAGGTTTTTTAAATGCTAATTTGTAACTATAACATATCTGAAACCTATGGTTTTTCAGTGAATTTCAAAGGTTTTTTAAATGCTAATTTGTAACTATAACGTGCCTGAAACCTACGGTTTTTTCAGTGAATTTCAAAGGTTTTTAAATGACATTTTTTAAATGTATTAATTTTTATATTAATTTTTTTCATACTGATTTACTACATTTTTAGAAACAATTTCTTTTACATATTTTATTTTTTAAATTACATTGTAATTACATTATACATTACATTACAAAAAATACTTTCTCAGAATGAATTACTTTAGTTTAAATACTTAGCACATAGGCAATAGACTTTTAAGTACAGTAGTTACAGTTGTTGCAATGGGCAACACATTTTCAAACACAATGCAACATTCAGCTCAATGTGAATTTCTAGTTAAATGCAATTAGTTACTTTATGGATTACTTTTCTAACCACAGGACTGGATCCTAGATTCAGTCCTGGGACATCTCCTGTAAACAGTTGAGTAAAAGCGTTTTGGTTACAGTCGTGATTTTTAAGGAATATTATTGTATTTTAAAAGTTGACACTTAGAAACTTTTCCTCATAGAATCACCAATGTTATCCTATGGAAGGAAATTCACTTAGCAGGTAAGTAGTGTTATCGTTACTTTTTCTTACTCAGTGTTGGATCCTGGATCCAGCACTGGTGCATCTCCTGTAAACAGTTGAAAAAATGCGTTTAAGTCATACAGGCGATTTTTAAGGAATATTTGTAGTTTGTGAAAATCGACACTTTGAAACTTTTCTGCTGAAAACCAGACTACTTGCCCCGGGGACCCCATCCCCCGGGGCTGGCCTCTCGTTGGGGACTGTGGGGGGGTCCCCAAACCCCCCACAGTCCCGCCGGCTCCCCGTGTCCTACGGGAGCCGGCATTGCTACACATGGGGAGCAGCTAACATGCTGCTCCCCATGTGGAAAGCAATCGGCTTTGGATATTGGAAGAGAGAGCAGGTTACCTGCTCTCTCTTCCAATATCCAAAGCAAGATTTGCAATGACAGGACGGGAGCCGCGAGGCTCCCGTCCTGTCATTGCAAGCAGCAGTGTCCGGGGGTAGGCACCCCGGGACACTGCAGGAGCCGGCCCTGGGGGTGGCGGTCCCCAGGGCCATCAAGGGCTCCAGGAGGGGGCCGCGCGGCCCCCCTCCCTTAAATTGCACAGCCCCGGGAGGTGGTGGTCCCCGGGGCTCTGGAGGTCCGTAATGGACCCCACATTTATTTTATAAGTGCCCGGGGAGGTGGTGGACCCCGGGCGTGTGGGGGCTGGAGCCCCCACACACCTTTTAAATTAAAAAAGAAGCCCCGGGGGTGGCGGTCCCCGGGGCTGCGGGAGGGCAGAAGAGCCCTCCCGCACCATTTTTCAATAAAGCCCCGGGGGTGGCGGTCCTCGGGGCTTGAGGGGCCCCTTGAGGCCCCCACACATAAAATTAACCCCCTCACCATGCCCCCGGGACTTGGGCCACCCGGGGGCAAAATACAATCCGAAGCGCAGGAGACCGCGCTTCGATTTTTTTTGGCAGGATTCGCGCACCCTGAGCGCATCCTGCCGATTTAAAAAAAAAAAATTTTTTGCCCAGGGGGTCCTTGTGGGACCCCTGAGCAAACCTAGGGAGTCATGGTGTTTCTACCCTGCCCCTTTGTGCGCTTTGCGCACTTGTTTCTGTCCCTCGGTTCTACCGAGGGACAAAATGGCTGCCAACACTTCCTGATTTGGAGTGTTGACAGCCAATTAGCATGCAGCTCGTGATCGGGAGGGTGCGCGAATCCGACGCGGCCATAGATATCACTATCTTTTTACTTTTGATTTTCTCAGCAACTACTGAACGGATTTACACCATTTAACAAAAAGGGTTCTTTCTGAACCAAGAACTACCTCTTTGCTAAATTTGGTGTAATTCCGTTCAGCAGTTCGGGCTGTAGCCGTGTCTAAAGTTTCCTATGGAAAAAATTTTCTCAGCCCCCGCTTGACGAATCCCCCAGAGACTTTCAGGGTAGGAGCGGACCGGAGCGGGCCACAAAGTTTGAAAATTTTGCGAAGATACGTCAACCGGCAAGAGAGTTATTTCAAATAGAATGTCGCGGATTTCCTATGGATAATAGGTTGTAACTATAACTATCTACTGGCGACCGCCAGTAGATAATATATATATATATTCACTGAAAAAACCATAGGTTTTAGGGACAGTTATAGTTAGTTGGACATTGCACTCGTACAAAACCCGTGAAATTCCCCCGTTGTAGTTAGTTCAGCTAACTATAACTCGCGCCCCCGCAATGCACTGCTGATGACGTCACATATTACATCACTCATGACATGGTCAGTGACATCACTGATGACATCACTGATGACATCTCAAATGACATCACTGATGACATCACTGATGACATCATCCACGTGATAATCTGATGCACCTCCTCACACCCTAATATAACCTTTGATACACCCACTCTAAATTACAGACTGCCATTCGCAAAACCATAGACACTCCAACACCAATAACTACATACCCACTATCATATGCACTCATACACCTACATAGATACTCACACACCGCCACTCATCCATAGAGGTACTCACACACCTAGTCAGTCATGCAAATAATTAATCACACTGCCATTTACTAACCTATACAGTTATACACACACCAGCTCACTTACTCATACAAATACTAGCACATTCTTACGCTCTTATACAATCACTGATATAAGCACACACTCATCCATACAGTCACTCTCACAATCACACACTCTAAGCTATAGCTATTTATATACTCCAACACACATATATACTGCCTTTCACATATGTAGTTACTCACACATGTACCACTGGGATATACATTCACTCACTAACACACCCATACACACACTCACCCACCCATACAGTCCATCACAGATGCACTCTTGAAACCATCCACCCAGTGAATCACCCACTCACACATCTATGCACAGAGTCACACACACCCCACCCACACAAACACTCAGGCACCCATACAGATACTCAGACAACCAATCAATAACCCATGTAGACACTCATGTAGCTATTCAGAAAGCCATGCAGCCACTTACACACCAACAGACAGACGGATACAGACATTCACACAGTTTAGTCACTAACCCATGCATTCAGTAAGATACGTTTAATCACTAACTTATGGAGTCAGTCACGCACCTACTAAATCATTGATTCAGACAATTATACACCCACTCATTCTTCAATACGCCTTTCCCTATATATAATAAACATATTTAAACTTTACAAAAACACACAGTCACTGGATGATGTCATCAGTGATGTCATTTGAGATGTCATCAGTGATGTCATCAGTGATGTCACTGACCATGTCATGAGTGATGTAATATGTGACGTCATCAGCAGTGCATTGCGGGGGCGCGAGTTACAGTTAGCTGAACTAACTATAACGGGGGAATTTCACGGGTTTTGTATGAGTGAAATGTCCAACTAACTATAACACCCCTAAAACCTATGATTTTTTCAGTGAATTTCTAAGGTTTTTTAAATGCTAATTCCTAACTATAACATGTCTGAAACCTATAGTTTTTTCAGTGAATTTCAAAGGTTTTTTAAATGCTAATTCCTAACTATAACATGTCTGAAACCTATGTTTTTTTCAGTGAATTTCAAAGGTTTTGTAAATGACAATTTTTAAATGTATTAATTGTTATATTTATTTTTTGATACTGATTTACTACATTTTTTTAAACTATTTATTTTTAGATATTTTATTTTTAAATTACATTATAATTACATTATACATTACATTACAAAATATACTTTCTCAGAATGAATTACTTTAGTTTAAATACGTTGCAAATAGGCAATAGACTTTTAAGTACAGTAGTTACAGTTGTTGCAATGGGCAACACAATTTCAAACACAATGCAACATTGAGCTCAATGTGAATTTCTAGTTAAATGCAATTAGTTACTTTATGGATTACTTTTCTAACCACAGGACTGGATCCTAGATTCAATCCTGGGACATCTCCTGTAAACAGTTGAGTAAAAGCGTTTTGGTTACAGTAGTGATTTTTAAGGAATATTATTGTATTTTAAAAGTTGACACTTAGAAACTTTTTCACATAGAATCACCAATGTTATCCTAAGGGAGGAAATTCACTTAGCAGGTAAGTAGTGTTATTGTTACTTTTTCTTACTCAGTGGTGGATCCTGGATCCAGCACTGGTGCATCTCCTGTAAAACAGTTGAAAGAATGCGTTTAAGTCATACAGGTGATTTTTAAGGAATATTTGTAGTTTGTGAAAATAGACACTTTGAAACTTTTCTGGTGAAAACCAGACAATGGATTCCTATGGAAGGAAATACAAGTTACTGGTAAGTACGGTTAGAATTACTTTTCAGGGTCAGTGCCTGGCTAAAAGATGCAGCACTGGGTTTTCTCCTGATAACAGGTGAGTAAATCGGAATTCGTTGTTCGGCTGATTTTAGATAAATATTTTAAAGTTCCAAAACTCCACACTTTGAAGAATTTCGAAGTGAAACCAGTCAATGTTAGACTATGGAAGGAAATTCAAGGTACTGGTAAGTACGGTTAGAATTACTTTTCAGGATCATTACTGGGCTCAAAGATGCAGCACTGAGGTCTCTCCTGATAACAGGTGAGTAAATCGGAATTCATAGTTCGGCTGATTTTAGATTAATATTTTAAAGTTCCAAAACTCCACACACTTAGAAGAATTTCCAAGTGAAACCAGTCAATGTTAGCCTATGGAAGGAAATTCAAGTTACTGGTAAGTACGGTTAGAATTACTTTTCAGGATCAGTACTGGGCTCAAAGATGCAGCACTGAGGTCTCTCCTGATAACAGGTGAGTAAATCGGAATTCGTAGTTCGGCTGATTTTACTTCGGTCCAGTATATATAGAGCCACTTTCCTACACCATCCCCTCCCTTCACCACTGTGCAAACAACCCCTGTGGCGCGTTTCAAGTTGAGGAAATAATTCCCCTTCAATCCTGAGGGTCCGTAGAGTCCAACTAGCCCACTAGGTACATCCAGTAAGCGCCACAGAGCTGCGTAGCAGAGAGATGTAAAAAGGGGCATGGCCTGCACCACCTCTCTGCAACGCAGTGCAGTGGCACTTCCTGGAAGCACCTGGTGGGCTACTTGGCCCCCAGGGTCCCTCAGGATTAAAGGGGAATTTTTCCCCAACTCAAATGCGCCACAGGGCGTGTTTGCACACGTCACCTCAGGCCCCTTCCCTCCCTTCACCACTGTGTAAACGCGCCCCGTGGCGCGTTTTAAGTTGGGAGATTAAGTCCCCTTGAATCCTGAGGGTCCCTAGGGTCAAACTAGCCCACTAGGTACCTCCAAAAAGCGCCACAGAGCTGCATTGCAGAGAGGTGTAAAAAGGGGCGTGGCCTCTGAACTCCTGTCTGCAACGCAGCTCCCTGGCGCATACTGGAGATACCTGTTGGGCTATTTGGCCCTCAGGGACCCTCAGTATTGAAAGGGAATTAATTCCACAACTTAAAACGTGCCACGGGGCGCGTTTGCACAGTGGTGAAGGAAAGGGGCGTGGCCTGAGGTGACATGTCTGCAAACACACCCTGTGGCGCGTTTTAAGTTGAGAATTAATTCCTCCTCAGTCCTGTGGGTCCCTGGGGGCCAACTAGCCCACCAGGTACCTCCAGTATGCACCAGGGGGCTGCGTTGCAGAGAAGTGTTCAGAGGCCACGCCCCTTTTTACAACACTCTGCAACGCAGCTCCGTGGCGCTTACTGGAGGTACCTGGTGGGCTAGTTGGCCCCCAGGGACCCTCAGGATTGACAAGGAATTAATTCCCCATCTTAAAACGCGCCACGGGGCCTGTTTGCACACATGTCACCTGAAGCCCCGCCCCCTCCCTTCACCACTGTGCAAACGCGCCCCGTGGCGCGTTTTAAGTTGGGGGATTAAGTCCCCTTGAATCCTGAGGGTCCCTGGAGTCCAACTAGCCCACCATGTACCTCCAAAAAGCGCCACAGAGCTGCGTTGCAGAGAGGTGTAAAAAGGGGCGTGGCCTCAGAACACCTCTCTGCAATGCAGCCCCCTGGTGCATCCTGGAGGTTCCTGGTGGGCTAGTTGGCCCCCAGGGACCCCCAGTATTCAAGGGGAATTTGTTCCCCCTCTGCAAACATGCCAGGGGGCGCGTTTGCAGAGTGCTGGAAGGAGGGGGCGTGGCCTCCGGCTCGATGTCATGCTTTTTAAAAAAAAAAATTTTTAGAAAGGGGGCTGTGTGGCCCCCTTGTTTTTCAAATTTCTTGGCCCTGGGGACCCCATCCCCCAGGGCCTGCCCCTAATATCTTGTTTAAAAAAAAAAATTGGAAGGGGGCCTTGTGGCCCCCCTCCCCAGGCCTTAATCGGCCCCGGGGACCCCATCCCCGGGGTATGGCCTTCTTTTTTTTAAAAAATGTTATGGAGGGGGGCTGTGTTGCCCCCCTCCTTAGGCCACTTATGGCCCCGGGGACCCCATCCCCCGGGGCCGGCCTTTTTTTTTTTTTTAAATTAACATTTGGGGAGGGGGGCCGCGTGGCACCCCTCCTGGGCCACTACTAGCCCTGGGGACCCCATCCCCCGGGGCTGGCCCGCTCCGTTGGGGACCGTGGGGGGGTCCCCAATCACCCCACGGTCCCGCCGGCTCCCCGCGTCCTTCGGGAGCCGGCATTGCTTTTCCACATGGGGAGCTGCTAAGATGCAGCTCCCCGTGTGGAAAATCAATCGGCTTTGGTTTTTGGAAGAGAGAGCAGGAAACCTGCTCTCTCTTCCAAAAACCAAAGCAGTTTGCTATGACAGGACGGGAGCCGCGAGGCTCCCGTCCTGTCATAGCAAGTACAGTACAAGTATAGTACAAACAACTGCTGAACGGAATTACACCAAATTTGCCAAAGAGGTAGTTCTTGGTTCAGAAAGAACCCTTTTGTTAAATGGTGTAAATCCGTTCAGTAGTTGCTGCGAAAATCAAAAGTAAAAACACATATATATCGGGGCGGAGCCTAACCACACATGTCATCGTGAGATCTGATTGGCTGTCAGCACTTCATCCTGGAATTGCTGGCAGCCATCTTGGGACCAATATAAATGATAGTACCCCATTGAAATGCATTGTAGTGAATCGAAGATTTTGAGGGTTACCAAAAGGAGAACTATAAAGGGTGATAACAGACTTTAGTTACATTAGAATTCATTTGTTGATAGTACCATACTAATTTCAGGAATTGTGGTGTGTTCTAAGGTGATTTTACCCTGTGAAAAACCTTCTGCTGGGATATCATGAATCATGTTTGAGAGAAAACTATTTTCACATGCTTTTGGAAGGTGCTCCAGAAGCTAAAATGAGAGCATATTTTCTGTAAATTCACCTTATCTTTCTCAGTCATGTGAGAATGAAGTCTGACATTCTCAGTAAAACATGTACATCCAACAATGGCAGAGACTGTCAGTTGATTCCTTTGTGTTCTACTGCAGCTTCCCAGAGTGTTCTAAAGAACAACTAGAGTGCTAACAGCCTTACTTATGACAAAAGTATGGCACACCTGAAGCCATCTTGATTGGAATAAACTGGTAACACTTAAAACATTTAATTTAAAAAGGAACAAAATGATGAGGTTCATTTTGTCATAGAAATTATGGTTAGTGCTGTAGAAAGAAAAATTAGGACATGTTTCAAGTGTGATCTCAAATATCTTCCTGTTATATTTCAACAGGAGCAGCCTGTCAGTTGATGCCTTTGTGTTCTACTGCAGCTTCCCAGAGTGTTCTAAAGAACAACTAGAGCGCTAACAGTCTTACTTATGACAAAAGTATGGCACACCTGAAGCCATCTTGATTGGAATAAACTGGTAACACTTAAAACATTTAATTTAAAAAGGAACAAAATGAGGGGTTCATTTTGCCATAGAAATTATGGTTAGTGCTGTAGAAAGAAAAATTAGGACATGTTTTAAGTGAGATCTCAAATATCTTCCTGTTATATTTCAACAGGAGCAGCCTGTCAGTTGATGCCTTTGTGTTCTACTGCAGCTTCCCAGAGTGTTCTAAAGAACAACTAGAGTGCTAACAGCCTTACTTATGACAAAAGTATGGCACACCTGAAGCCATCTTGATTGGAATAAACTGGTAACACTTAAAACATTTAATTTAAAAAGGAACAAAATGAGGGGGTTAATTTTGCCATAGAAATTATGGTTAGTGCTGCAAAAAGAAAATTTAGGGCATGTTTTAAGTGAGATCTCAAATCCTCTTCTATTTCATTAGAAAATTCTGACATGCAGACTGAAACAATCACTTTCAATACCAGCAGTAGACTTCCAGTTAACTCCTTGGTGAGCAGTAGCTTTACTACAGTGATCTAATGAACAACTAGAGTGCTAACATTCTGAATTTATGGCAAATGTGTGACACATCTGAATGCCTTCTTGATGGAATCAAAGTAAAAAACTGAAAGAATTTCCTACTGAGGAGACTGTAGTAAATGAGGAAATTAGGAAACTTCATAACAAATAAGTCTCCCAAGATGGCCACCAGAGAAAAAAGAGCCCAAATGTAGCACAAATATCACCCAGAGGTAGCCCACGTATAGCCCAATGACAGAAGTGTGCAAAACACTTTTTATTTTTTGTTTTTTTGCAGTTTTATATAGTGCAGACTGGTCAGGTATTGGAGTGCTTTACATGAGCATTGGTTACATCACACAAGGACAAATTCATGTTGGTTGACCCCTACACTACCCAAACACCACTGCACTACCCTAAACCCTAAAACACTACCCCCAGCACGACCCCCTTCACTACCCAAACAAAAACGGCACTACCTTAAACTCAAAAACACTACCCCCAGCACGACCCCCTACACTACCCAAACACCACTGCACTACCCTAAACCCTAAATCTACCCCCTACACTACACAAATACCACTGCACTACCCTAAACCCTAAAACACTAGAACCCAGCATGACCCCCTACAGTACACAAACACCACTGCACTACCCTAAACCCTAAAACACTACCCCCTACACTACACAAACACCATTGCACTACCCTAAACCTAAAACACTACCCCCAGCATGACCCCCTACACTACACAAACACCACTGCACTACCCTAAACCCTAAAACACTACCCCAGCACGACCCCTACACTACCCAAACACCACTGCACTACCCTAAACCCTAAAACACTACCCCCAGCACGACTCCCTACACTACACAAACACCACTGGACTACCCTAAACCCTAAAACACTACCCCCAGCACGACTCCCTACACTACCTAAACACCACTGCACTACACTAAACCCTAAATCTACCCCCAGCATGACCTCCCACACTACACAAACACCACTGCACTACCCTAAACCCTAAAACACTACCCCAGCATGACCCCCTACACTACCCAAACACCACTGCACTACCCTAAACCCTAGAACACTAACCCCAGCATGACCCCCTACACTACCCAAACACCACTGCACTACCCTATACCCTAAAACACTACCCCGTACACTACACAAACATAACTGCACTACCCTAAACCCTAAAACACTACCCACAGCATGACCCCCTACACTACACAAACACCACTGCACTACCCTAAACTCTAAAACACTACCCCCTACACTACACAAACACAACTGCCCTACCCTAAACCCTAAAACACTAACCCCCAGCATGACCCCCTACACTACACAAACACCACTGCACTACCCTAAACCCCCTACACTATACAAACACCACTGCATTACTCTAAACCCTAAAACACTACCCCCAGCATGACCCCCTCACAACACAAACACCACTGCACTACCCTAAACCCTAAATCGACCCCCAGCATGACCCCCTACACTACCCAAACACCACTGCCATACCCTAAACCCTAAAACACTACCCCCAGCATGAACCCCTACACTACCCAAACACCACTGCACTACCCTAAACCTTAAAACACTACCCCCAGCACTACCCCTACACTACACAAACACCACTGCACTACCCTAAACCCTAAAACACTACCCCAGCTCTACCCCTACACTACCCAAACACCACTGCACTAACATAAACCCTAAAACACTACCCCCAGCACGACTCCCTACACTACCCAAACACCACTGCACTACCCTAAACCCTAAATCTACCCCCAGCACGACCCCCTACACTACCCAAACACCACTGCACTACCCTAAACCATAAAACACTATCCCCAGCATGACCCCCTACACTACACAAACACCACTGCACTACCCTAAACCCTAAAACACTACCATCAGCATGACCCCCTACACTACTCAAACACCACTGCACTACCCTAAACCCTAAAACACTAACCCAGCACGACCCCTACACTACCCATACACCACTGCACTACCCTAAAGCCTAAAACACTACCCCCAGCACGACCCCCTACACTACCCAAACACCACTGCACTACCCTAAACCCTAAAACACTACCCCCAGCACGACCCCTACACCACCCAAACACCACTGCACTACCCTAAACCATAGAAAAGAAACCCCCACCCCATGCCCAATCCCCCTTACCTCTCACTCCTCGTGGTTCCTCTCTCCTCGTGGTTCCTGCTTCACGTCGTCTCTGAGAGGCGGTGCACGTCGTTGTGAGGAAACCGAACAGCCTCTGTTTCCTTACAACGACATGGATCGTCTACATGTTTTTTAGAACGCATGGTCATTTACCATAAATACCTTTTCAACAAAATTCGTTGTAAAGGCATGCGTGGTAAATGACCATGCGTTCTAAAAAAATGCGTAGTAATGACTTCGTGATGTACAACGCATGCGTGGTAATGCATGCGTTGTAATGGTATTGCAAAGTAAAAAAGTCGTTGTAACGGCATTTTACCGATCGAAGCTGGCCCCTGTTCTTCAGTGAGACGTTTATTTGATTAATTAGGAGGAAGGAATGTGTTTTTTTACCGAAAAGTGCATTCCCGGCTGTTGTATTGTGAAAGTGTCCGTGTGGCCTGGTTTCACTTCCGGTGAGAGAGTGGAAGAGTCTGTTTGGATCTAAAGGAGTTCTGTTGTTGGACGGGGCCGGCGCGACATGTCATCAGAAAACATAGCTAATGGAAAGCGTCCTCCCTGAAGTGTGGAGCAGTGCCATGAGAGGTCAACGAGTGTGCGTCCCACCGCAGTATGACCGTACCGCGTGACCCATGTGCCACCTCCAGGGTACGGGAGGCAGAAGCGGCATCGCAGGTCCTCTTGAAGACCGTTGTAGCACTAATTCTACATTTTGGTACTAGGGCATTTTAACTTCATTGTTCCTGCCAGATACAAAGAGAAGATCCTGTGTTATTCAGTGCCCTCGTTACCTTTTTTGTGGGTTGTGGTGCTTGTCACTTCGCTGCCCCGCCGGTGCACACGACTGGGCACCCCACCTCGTGTGCCATCTGCAGGGCCTCTGCCCTCGGATCACTGGTTTCGGTTTCTGGAGTGGCAACATAAACAGTTGCTCCCAAAGGACTAGCCTGAACACTTAGGTGAATATCCCCTGCACCAGCATTCCACGGAAATTCTTTCCTGGCTCTCCCACGTCAACGAGGACGTCATAATAGCACGGCTCCGCTCGCGACACCGTATGACGTCATCGGAGCCATAAGAAGAACCTCGTCGGCGTGCTGACGTCAGTTCCACCCATTTTTTCCGTGCCACCGAGGCAAACAGGGGACCGAGACATTTTCACATGTATACATAGTATAATAAATATATATATTCACTGAAAAAACCATAGGTTTCAGGCATGTTATAGTTAGAAATTAGCATTTAAAAAACCTTAGAAATTCACTGAAAAAACCATAGGTTTCAGGCACGTTATAGTTAGAAATTAGCATTTAAAAAACCTTAGAAATTCACTGAAAAAACCATAGGTTTCAGGGGCGTTATAGTTATTTGGACATTTCACTCGTACAAAACCATAGAAATTCCCCGTTATAGTTAGTTCAGCTAACTATAACTCATGCGCCCGCAATGCACTGCTGATGACGTCACATATTACATCACTCATGACATGGTCAGTGACATCACTCATGACATCACTCATGACATCACTCATGACATCACTCATGACATCACTCATGACATCATCCAGTGAATGTGTGTTTTTCTGAAAATTAAATATGTTTTATATATGTATATCTCAAGGTCGATGGAAGAATAAATGGGTATATAAGTGTCTAAATTTATGATTTTGTTTTGTAAAATTTATTGTATAACTGACTAAGTGTATCTTAGTGAATACATGGGTTAGTGAGTAATGTTTAAATATGAAAATATCTGTATCAGTCTCTCACTTTGTGTATAAGTGGCTGCATGGGTTGGTGAGTAGCTACATGAGTGTCTATATGGGTTATTAGTTGGTTTTTGAGTATCAGTATGAGTGTCTGAGTGTCTGTATGGTTCGGTGGGGGTATTACTTAGTGCATAGATGCATGAATGAGTGACTCACTGTTTGTATGTGTTGAAGACAGCATGTGTGCAGGACTGTATAGGTGGATGAGTATGTGTATGGGTGTGTTAGTGAGTGAATGACTGTCTCAATAGTGTCTTTATGAGTAACTACATATGTTTTAAACTAGTATATGTGAGTATTGGTGTATATAAGTGAGTATATGTGAGAGTGAGAGATTGGAAGAGTTCCTGTACAAATAAGTAGGTGTTTCTATAAGTTATTGTTTAAGAGAGTAAGTATGTGTAAGTTTCTGTAGAAGTAAGTGTGGTAGTGTGTGTATAACTGTATATGCAAGTAAATGGATGTTTGATACTTTGTTTGCATGTGTGACTATGTGTGTGAGTAACTCTATGGATGAGTGGCGGTGTGTAACAGGATGTATAGGTGTATGAGTACATATGATGAGTGAGTACATGTATGAGTGACTGTATAGGGACTGTTGGTGAATGAGTGGATGTGTGTGTAGATATTGGAATTACTGAATAGGTGTGTTGTAACTGGTATTGGTATGTCCATTATTTTGAAAATGTTAGTTTGTATTTTTGAGTGTGTGTATCAAAGGTTATATTAGGGTGAGAGGAGGTCTGCCACTCTATCACAAGGATGATGTCATCAGTGATGTCATCAGTGATGTCATTTGAGATGTCATCAGTGATGTCATGAGTGATGTCACTGACCATGTCATGAGTGATGTAATATGTGACGTCATCAGCAGTGCATTGCGGGCGTGCGAGTTATAGTTAGCTGAACTAACTATAGCAGGGGAATTTCTATGGTTTTGTACGAGTGAAATGTCCAACTAACTATAACGCCCCTGAAACCTATGGTTTTTCAGTGAATTTCTAAGGTTTTTTAAATGCTAATTTCTAACTATAACGTGCCTGAAACCTATGGTTTTTCAGTGAATATATATATATACATACACATACATATATATATATCCACATTAAATTCCAGCGTTTCTGATTTCAACAACCAGATACCGACACCGCAAATTCAGTTTTGAGTAAGTTCTTTATTTATTTATCGTGCTGTAACGCATTTCAACAGGATCCCTTGCCTTGCTCACACACTGAGCTCCACTGCTCCTCTCCCTTTGTTGGGAGTGTCGCTCACTTGATGCAATAAACATAAACGACATACTTTTCACATTCAACATTTGTTGCATAATCATCATTGGTCAAACATCATGAATATTACAGAATCATGTATTTAACACCTTCCAACACGTAAATATTAATCATGAAACTATTAAAGTTAAAACCTAATAATTTTCACATACAGTCACTTCTCTTTTTCAATTTGCTTATATCTTTGTTTGAGTTTTTTTAACTATTTTTTCTATTTTCTCTTTTTTACTGATTAGTTTTTAATTTTTTTTGACATACTTATGTGTGGAACATGAAAAGTGATATAGTACTTCCCAATGATTGAAACCATATTTATCATAACAATCCACCAAAACACAGTTTGCTTAAGTGCAACTAAGCTGTGCCCCTTAGTTAACGTTCAATCCCCTATGTTGTTGGCATTGGCCCCTCAATTATTGTCTTTCCACTTCATTACACAAATATGCAGTGTTTCCAGACATAAATGTTCAATCTGTCCAATAGTGCAAGAGACCAGGAGTTTCACCTAAAGAGGGAACTGGATGTTTTTGACACTATCCTGTTCAATTTAAAATCTGCCAGCAAGCTTGTAATAAAGTGAAAAATGCAATGCCTAAAGTGCAAGTGCACTGATACTTAGCAATCACCCTGGGCAATATGTTTACATGATCCAATTGCTATTATTTTGTTACTAAAGTGCAAGTGCAAATGTGCAACATTGTATGAACATGTCATAGTTTTCTCAGATCATAGTCCATTGTAATGAAATACTCGTATAAGGACTCTGGGCTCAAAGTACAAGTGCAATTGTGCAATATTGCATAAATATCAAAGTGCAAGTGCCTTTTTCATGTTCTCATGTGAACTTTGGGCTCAAAGTGCAAGTGCAATTGTGCAATATAACTTGGATAGAAAGTGCAAGTGCCTTTTTCATATTCTCAAGTAAACTTTGGGCTCAAAGTGCAAATGCAATTGTGCAATATTGCTTGAATCCCAAAGTGCAAGTGCCTTATTCATATTCTCCTGCAAACATAACACCCAGGTTATGACTCCTACTACTTTGCAGCTAATATTCTTCAAAATCTGCAACAAGGGGAGAAAATCTCTTCTCCTGCCTTTAGGATAATATAATAAGGTGCCAGCGCTTACGTTATCTAAAGTGCTAGTGCAGTACAACATTTAATACTTTGATCAATGCCCAGTTACATTCATTGACCTGACACAGAACGTTGACCAATCCTTAAACATTCATGTTGTCTCCTAATTTTCTTTCCAATTGATTTAACTCCGCACAATGCCAAGGGTGAGGGGCACATACTTAAAACAAAATAAAATATGTCTGTTGATTTCACAAGTTTCCAATACTGTTCTGTAACGGAAAACAAGCTTTTTTTTTTTGCTGACACAAAACCGTATCAGAAAAAAGACTGGCAAAGCCAAAAGGTTGGGCAATGCCATTAAAAGGTGAAACGCTTTTTTACTTTTTTCTGCTTATTGACAGTGAGTTTATTTTAATTGATTCCTTTTCAATAACTTTTCCAAAAGGTTCACTAACTACCAATTGGAAAGAAAGATAAAAAGTAGTATCAACATTTGACTGAATAAAAGCCCTGTTCTGCTAGTGGAGAGGCCTGAGATTTTGGGCGGTGGTTGGGGGTCAATCAATCAATCATGGCTTATATAGCGCAGCTACTCACCCGTGAGGGTCTCACAGCGCTCGAGAGTTGTAGACTGTGATTTGCGCTAAAATCCTGCTCCTCCCTGAGGCAGGAGTAACAAGGAGAAATGTTTTCATTTCTACTTGTCTTTCCCTGGACAGCACGCATACAAAGAAGGAAGGGGCATATTACCAAGAACGGCGTTAAAATTTCCTGCCGCTACAGCGGCGATAATGGGCTTGATAATATGCCCTTGAGAATACCAATAGAAGCCCATGTTTACACCAAAACATGGGCTTCTACTGGAATTCTATAGGGCATATTATCAAGCCCATTATCGCTGCTTTAGCGGCAGTTTCCTGCCGCTAAAGAGGCGATAATTTTAACGCCGTTCTTGGTAATATGCCCCCAAATACCTTAAAGCGTATTTTGTATAGAAAGGGACCCCTTCCTGCACAAAATCTATGCTTCCACCAAATCAGACACCCTTGCACCGTGGCGCAAGGGCGACTGTGTTGAATCATGGCAGTTTAAAGTGTGCCAGCACAGGGCGAGAGCAGAACAGGGCTACATTTTAATAGATATTATGCTGTTCTGCTCTCTACAATTCAGAGAATGCAGTGCAGCAACTTTTTTTGCTGCACTGTGTTGTGTGATTTGATTGTAAATACGGGCCATAAAACTTTTCAGGGGGGGAGTTACATACACATGTTCCAGTAACCACATGGTGCACCATGCAAGGTGCTAGAAATGTGTGAGCCTAAGATTTTTTAACCAGAGCATATACAGGTTAGAATGTCATTTACAACAGCTAACAAGGACTGCTCATAATATTTTGTTTTTTTAATTTGAGCACTCTCTTGAACAGGAGGCCTGTGCCTGCTCTTCACCCAGCTGTCTGAGACGGCTAGGTGGAGAGGTTTACACTGTGCAAGTCATGCTGGCCATCGCCAAACGGCCGGCGAAAGTGACTTGCGCAGTGTAAACTGGTGGCGTGAGCACCACTCCCCTGATACCAGTCAGCAGCAATGCCCCGCTCAAAAACACTGCTCGGGCTGGGAGCTGTAGAAAAAATATGGGAATTCTTTTTATTACCATTTTATTTTTCACTTTTGCTGTGCTGGCAGCAGGGGGGGGTCGTTCCTCCACCCTAATGAGGGGCCTGCCGCTGCTGACTCATGCTACAATTGACATCTTAATCCATGTTATCAGGACAACATGCTTCTAGCACTTGGGTTTTTGTTACAAGTAATTTTTATCGTGTGTGTTAGTCCAATTTGCTCAGTGGAGAAAAATCAGAAACAGAAGTTCAATAACACATTACGATGGTTACAAAACTGGACTGGAAATAGGGTGCACAGGTGACATCGAACTAGGTGACCACTCTAAACTTCACCAACATGGATAACGTAGGTCTCTGTAATGCACTGAAAAATGTCCTCAACCCAGAAACAATGCACAGGCAGTAGTTATGGGTGTAAAACCTCTACTTTTAGCTTGAAAGATAACATAATTTCAAATGTTATTACAGTCTTTTAAACTACTGAAAAGACAGTATAAAATGTCTGCAAGCTGGCAAATAGGGACAATTTTTTGATGATGGTATCATGAGAAGAAATTAGGCCCTGGCAAAATTTACATTACTGCTGCATAATTAGTGTAATTTTGGAGAATTTTGTGGTTCACTTGTTACACCAGTATGCCTTGTTGCATAATTATTGCTCTTTGCAGCACAATTTTACCGCAACCATGCAGGATTAACGTGAATGGCCAAAACGTGAGCACCTGTTACTCACATCACTTGTGTGTTTTTGTGCAATTTTTTCACTGCAAAATACATCCTACCATCAAAAATGTATATAATGATATATTTTGTGCTAAAAAACAGTATTAAAATACAGATTTTTATTTAATGTAATTTTGCGTATTTTCACCAAAACTTCACATAATTACATAAAGGAAATTATGTAAAATTCACACAGCCCTAGTAGATAGGAGCTCTAGCCACGTCTCTTTAGTGGAACCAACACTAACCATTTGAAATAGAACAAACATATTTTTTTTTAAATGCCTACCATTCCTTTACATATTGCCACCATATTTTAGGGATGTCACAGAATGCAATTATATACTACCTAAACATTTATTTTCTTTTGAGACTTAAAAATATCTCGCCATTATCACGGTGGTAACTTCTTGATCTGAGAGTTGTGTAGGCAGAGTGGGTATGGGGGAATCTGTGGAGCATGCATCTGGTCAAAAGTTCTTAATGGCTTTAGTTTTTTATCGGTCGAAATCATCAAATAATTCAAGGGTGACTTTCCTGTATAGTAGGCCTGAGCGGAATTTCAATAGCGCTGAAGTAATCAGAGTAATTTCAGTAATTCTGCTTTACTCTTTGATGTGAAATTACCGATAATAACACTATTATGCCTGCTAATGTAATTAAGAGTAATTTGGGGCAAAAAAATCTTACCAAAAGAGCACATTTAGCAAGTGAGAGTGACTGCTCACAGTGCTGTTAATGTTCTGAAACTAGCACTAAATGTTGGGAGTAAGTTGGGGAAAAATCCTATCCCACGTGCACATTTAGCAAGCGTGAGGCACTGCTCCCTATTCATGTTCTGTTGCATTCAGCACTAGTTCTTAGTGTATTATGCATCCTCGCGTCCATTTTGGATATGAGTGGCACTTTTGCGCTAAACCAAATAGCGCTAAATGCAGAATTACTCTTCTCATGTAATTCAACATAATCTCGCTGAACTTTTAGGTAATTCTGCATGATTACACTACACAGATTTACACATGTTACAACCCCCCACTACAAAGACCTGGAAATTGTTTTCTTATACAAGTATGCTCTGGTACAAGATGGGGCTTAAAACAAGAACATGATGCTGATAGTTCCCTATAATAACCTATTATAGGTGCCTAGTGGTGTCAGCTTCTACTACCGGGCCTGTAGTCATCTCTATTGTAACCGGTGCTAAAGAGTGCTACTTGCACCTCCTTCAACTGCATCCTCCCAGTGTCTTCTGGCAGACCTTAGACCCCCGCTTACACTCTTACTACAAACACTTATTTTCTTTTTGCAATAAAGAGCATGCAGACTGCCTTTTGCACTTCCTGTGCCAAGAGCACAGCAGCTTTGCTCTCTGTGAGACCAAGAAAACCTGCAAATGGTGACCTTGTGGGGAAGTGGGGAATAAGAGAGGAGAGAAGCTGAGCCTTAGCCCCTATCACTTAACCTTTATCTTTCATTTTTTGCCTTCAGCTGACCATATCTAGAAGTGGCATGCCCTGGCTCTCACACTAGCCTAAAAGGACAGCACTTAAACGCAAAGCCTAAGGGCTGAGAAGGGGAGTTTAACTCTAATCATAGAGGGCCCCGATTAGTTGCACTTAATAGAGGAGGGGGCACGTAGTTCCTCTAACTACTATGAGATGCCATTTTCAACACTACTGGTCGCCTCTCGTGAGATTCACTTCTGGAATAAAGTTGCCGGTGCCAGGATACGGGGTATGGGGATTATTAAACCCTTGCTACCTCCAGGTTCAACTCTTTGGGCCACATGAATGAAGCCTGTTTGAGGTCGCAAAAAGTCCATCTTACATGTTCCAAACCCTATTTTGCACTTTGGTAACATGTTACAGAATCTCAAAATGGGTTTGCGCTTCGGAATTTGGAAGGGGCGTGTTTAGGGCATCCCTTCCAAATACCGAATTATAACGGTATGTACAAATGTTTTGTAATCGTGAATGCGGTCACAAAACATTTGCATTTTACCACCAACGTCATGTTTGTGGTAACCCATTCGCAAATAGGAAGGGGTCCCCAAGGGACACCTTCCCCTATGGGACTGGTTGTACAAACGTTTTTTAAGAGCAGGCAGTGGTCCCATTGATCACTGCCTGCTTTTAAAAAACGAAAAGAAAACTTTTCATCTTTTATTTTTTTATGCAACCCATTTTACTTTAAGGAGAACAGGCTGAATTTTAAAAAAAAAGTGCTTTATTTAAAAGCAATCACGGGCACGGTGGTCTGCTGACCCCAGCAGGCCACCATCCCCATGATTTTAGCAATTCCTAGGGGTCGCAAATTGCGATCTACCTCATTAATATTAATGAGGTAGGTTGATTTGCGACCCCCTAGGAATCGCAAATGAAACTCAAAAGTTTCATATATTTGAAAAAGTAATTTCTAATTGCGATTCGCAGGAAATCGCAATTAGGAACTCGCTATTTCAAACTTTTACACATGTGACCCTCAGTCCTCTTTTTCCTCCAATACCAGTGGCTACATGGGACATGTGAATACCCACCCACAAACCCTGATATTTAGGAGGAGTCTGCCAGGCGAGGGGCAGTAAATATGCCAGAAGAGATCATTCTTATGATCTTGAGCACCTTCATTTGATGCATCTCAACCCTGTTTAAGAGTGTTTGAGCTGGGCACAGGGCTGATTTGGGCTGACCTGCTGGTGGATCAAGCCCTACTACCTCAGTGTCGCCCATGGTATCATCTTTTCGGTGGTAAGATCGGTGTCGGTCATGTGATGTCCTGAGCAGGAATGCTGCAAGAAAAGGTTCACTGGTTACTGGCTCTGTAAATATAAAACTCAGTGTTAAGTTGGGGGGTCATGTGCTTGCTTGTTATCATCTATGCAAATGTTCATCACTTGCAGGTCCTGACCCGGAAGAGGAATGTAAATATTGAACATGTGCAAAATATGATGCCAAAATGATGTGCCTTGTCCAGATATGCAAGATATGTTATTCAGGGTATGTACTTGCTAACAATATTCACCTCCTTGTAAACAAATCTAAGCTACTATTTCGTTTAGTATTACAAACCTGTCAAGAGTGCCTATTCATAATTGCTAGTTTGAACAGTGGGGCCCAGGACACACACTGCAAGTATGTACGTAGTAATATCGGAGATAAACGAAAAAGAAAAAAAGAAGAAAATGGAATTTGATAAACAACAGGAAGAGCTGATACATTTTTGCTCCTGATTCTTTAAACCATTGCGATATAAGACATAACAGACCATATATCATTGACTGTGCATAAAGAGGGTATTGCAAAGTAATGGACCAAGTTGATCACTGCTCTAAATTGCACTCCGATTCTGGTAGACTCCACCAAATCACTTGGAATCACACTGGATAAGAACCTTAATATGCAAACACACATCAACCTGTTGGCTAAAAATGCCCGCTTTCACCTCAGCTATCTCAGAAAAATGAAACCATTTATTGAGAACCCTGACCTCAAAACTGCAGTTCAGGCTTTAGTCATATCGAGGTTGGAGTATGGATGTACCACCCTCTCGGGGCTTCCCAAAATCTCAACCGCCCCTCTGAAAGCCTGCCTCAACGCAGCAGCAAGACTCCTAACAGGATCTAGGAAATTTGACCATATCTCGCCTCACCTGAAGGCGCTCAACTGGCTTCCCTACGAAGCTAGAATTCACCTAAAAATGGCCTGCATCACTCATAAAGCGTTACACCACAATACCCCCCAATACCTATCCCAGAAACTTACTATATCTGGAGGAATCAGACACTCCAGAAGCTCCGACAATCTACTCCTGAAACCTTCACGCTTCAGCAAGAAGAAAACTTTTGACAGAGCCTTCTCCGGAGCTGCACCAAGAATATGGAACTCACTACCTCCGTTCATCAGAAAAATCTCCTCAACACCATTATTCAAAAGGAAATCCAAATCATTCCTGATGAGCAAATTCCTCCCTTAACTCCTTAACAATCCTCACAGTCTATTCTCCCCATGTTTTGACAGCCTCGCTTCTATGATTATCTCGTACTTGAACTTGTTCCCACTGCACCGAACAATTCATCTCTATTATCGCTTTGTTATCTGTCGAACCTTGCCAAAATGTTTTTATACTTACTCTGATCTGTTGTGTACACTTACTCTGCTTTGTATTGTAAAGCGCTCTGATACCCTACTCAGGGTCTTGTTCGCGCTATAGAAAACTCTAAAAATAAATAAATAAAAATAAAATATCATGACCCTAAAGAAACACTTCGCTTGGGCCCCTTGCCTCTGTATAGCAAGTGAACTTTTCAGTGGCTTGAAGAATCCTTCCCATGTACAACTAGAGAGCACTTCATCTCATACATGTGCCAGTTTTTAAAAGCTTTGTAGAAGTCTTATCATTGGATAATTTAAACCAGCTGGCTTATTTTTTATTAATGCGATCAGTAAAAAATGAGCTTCCCTATAGCCATTTTAGAATCAACTGGACCCTGTGAATGGCTAGCATTTAATAGTCACAGTGATGACATGAACTAAAACATTGCCCACAAATTGAGGTTTTCCTGCCTCAGTACACGTTATTCTATATGCTTGAATATGTTTTCACCTTTAATGATAAACAACAATAAATATGACAGGGTTCACTTACACAATAAAACGCCTTCACAATTACTCATTGCCGGCAAAGCCCGCAATATTTTGTGTTATGTGCTACTGAAATGATGCTCTTGTTAGAGACATGCGGACAAATTTAACAAAATGGCCACAGGGTAACGCTGGCCTAGTGGCGTAACGCAAAATTATTGCCCCCCCCCTCGCAGAATGTTATGGGGGGGGCTTAGTCTCCGTCTCCCAGATAGGTATTGACCTTAGGCTGAATGGAGCTCTGAAAAAGGATTGTTTGCCCCCTGGAGGTCTTGGTTAAGCCCCTGCACTGGCCGATAGTCTTCTGCCTAGCGTTTTACAAACGTTGACAATTTTCAATGCGCTCGATTTACTGTGGGTCTTGCACCAATGATGGCACAGCCAGCCACACGGTAATAATGCTGTGTGTGAAGCAAAACAAGATTTGGCGCCGAGCCACGACTTAGGATAAACGAGGGGGGGCTTATTTACAAGCCCCTTGCGCCACCCGTACGTCACTTTTCCCATGTTAAAAATGACGCAAAAGTGGTGCAAGGGGCTTGTAAATAAGCCCCTGGGTGTCTTGCATGAATTTCATACTTAGGTCACATGCTATTCACTGAGGGGCAAATTTACAAGCCCCCTGTGCCACCAGCACGTCACTTTTTGTGACGTACTGGTGGCGTATTTCACTGCTCCATATTTACAAGGACAGGAAAAGCCACCCTGCATGGCTTTTCCTGTCCTTGTAAATATGGCCCCTTTACACGCAGCACTTTGCGTGAAAGGGGCGTTCCATGGGTGTTGCTGTGGTTGTTCCCACGCAACACCCATGGAACCAGACACATTTCCAGATTTACTAGGAATCGTAAATCTAGAAATGCGTGTGAATGCTACTCCTCCCCAGGGGAGGCGTAGGGAGGCACAACGAGGAGAAATGTTTTCATTTCTCCTCGTTTTTTCCTCTTTCAATGCGTGCTGCATTCTACAGCACGCATTGAAAGAGGAAAATGCCTCTAGTGATTGTTTTCGTTCCTGCACGAAAACAATCTCCCATGACATGAGCATCCTTGCACTGTTTATGCGCCAGCGCAGGGTAGAGCACAGGAATACGATATATCATTGTAAATATGTTGCATTCATGTGCTCTGAAAGTGACTCAGTTCGGCGCAGCCAAATGGCTTGCGGAATGCACTGAGTCACTTTCTCGTAAATCTGCCCCTTAATATGTGAAATTTCCGTGAATAATACATACAGAAACACTAAGGGGCAGATTTACAAGCCCCTTGCGACAACTTTACACCGTTGTTGCGTCACTTCTGTGACGCAGCGGCGTCGTACACAATGCGCCACGTTGCGACATATTTACAACGTGACGCATCTAGGGAGATGCGTCACGCTGTAAAGCCCTGCGCTACATTATACCTGCATCAGGTATAATGGGGCAGATTTACAAGCCCCTTGTAACACTTTTACGCCGCCGTTGCATCACTTTTGTGACGAAGTGGCATCGTAAACAATGCGCCATGTTGCAACACATTTACAACGTGACGCATCTAGGGAGATGCGTCAAGTTGTAAAGCCCTGCGTCACATTATACCTGCGTCGGGTATAATGTATGCAGGGTGGGCGTTCCCACGCAAGAAAGCCTCGTAAAAGTGACGCAGTGAAATCTACAAAATTTCACTGAGTCACTTTTACGACGCCACTGCGTCACAACCTTACGCCTGCTTGAGGCAGGCATAAGGAGTGACGCAGCACAATAAGTATAGGCCGCCCCTGAGCATTGCTGGAGTTGCGTCGCACTTGCGACACAACTCCAGCAATGCGTTACCTTCACGCCGGCAGATGCGTCGCACATCTGTCAATCCTTGCGCCACGATGCGCTGCATTGTAAATGCGACGCATCCATGGCGGCGCAAGGGTTTTTTTACGTGACGCAAATTAACTGACGCATCTCTGCTGATATGCAGAGATGCGTCATTTCTTGTAAATCTGCCCCAATGTATGCAGGGTGGGCGTTCCCATGAAGGAAAGCCTCGTAAAAGTGACGCAGTGAAATCTACAAGATTTCACTGAGTCACTTTCACGATGCCACTGCTTCAAAACCTTGCGCCTGCTTGAAGCAGGCGTAAGGAGTGACGCAACATGTTAGGAATAGGCATTAGTAACCATTGCTGGAGTTGCGTCGTACTTGCGACACGACTCCAGCAATGCGCTGCCCTTACGCCGACAAGATGCGTCACGCATCTGTCTATCCTTGCGCCACGGTGTGCCGCATTGTAAATGCGGCGCATCCATTGTTGCGCAAGGGTATTTTTCCGTGTCGCAATTAAACTGGCGCATCCCTGCTAATATGCAGTGATGCGCCAGTTCTTGTAAATCTGCCTCTATATGACTTCCTTTTTCACCACATCGGCGCTAGTGTTCCACGCAAAAATCAGGTGTGTGTAATTTGCCTGACTTTGATACAGTTTAGCGTGAAATCCTCAGGCTTTTTTTGCTCTAGTCCCTCCAGTTAGGCCCAATTTGCATTAATTAATACCTGTTTCGTGCTGCGTAACACAATACCGTTTTGCTGCATTTGAATTACATTTTTGCGAAAACATCCTTTTGCGCACGAATGGGTGATCCATGCTATGGTTTGTGGCGTTTAGAAACACCGATCGAAGCTGTGCGTCACGCAAGCACCCACATAAAACAGGGCCAAGTTGTTAGGATGGTTAACACGATTATGAATCTACATACTACCGCTTGTTAGGTGTTACCAAAGGCAGGATGAATGTGCCTTGAGAAATGCGCAACAAATAGCTACCAGCACATTTGTAAATAATGACGTATTAATACATCGGGTCATATTTGAAAGTTAAAAGTTACAGAAACTCGAGACGTGTTCTACTGTTTATTTTAGGGTGGATTTTTATACTTATATTTCAACTTACTTTCAAACAGCAGCGCCAGCGCGGGAGCACACGTAGAATGTATCTTGGAGGCTTTACTGCCATCTAGTGACCCAATGATTTCAATCTACATTAACAGAACCACAACGTCAACCTCATTTTACATATTAGCGCATAAAATGATTTCTCTATAACGATAGCTGTAGGGCTGTACTGAAATATGGTTAATAGTACCTTCTACAGAATAAATTCTATTAACGGAATTGGAAAGCGTTTATTTGCATTTTCGTGGATATATGCTAATTGTGCATGAGTGTTCTTTTTAGAAACGCTATCTATGCTATTCAAAAATGAGTGTTATTGAACCGTTGATGCAGTGGCAGGGTTTTATGGTTTGGTTTCTTGAATGATTCCATACACGCACGCACGCACGCACGCACACACACATATATTCACTAAAAAAACAAACGTTACAGTAACGATATAGTTAGGTTCAGATTTTACACACATAAAACCCTAGAAATGCAGCAGGTAAAGTAATAGTCAACTCAAGAAATTATAACTCGTGCTCTAAGGTAAATAACAAATAATGCACAGTTTTCTCATCAATAATTTTATTGCAAATGTTGCAGTGATATTATCAATGATGTCATAGAAAATATGAATATATATATATGCAGGTGCTGGCCTGGCGGGACGCCCTCTCGGTCTGGAGCTACGCGGGAAACCTGCAACTGGTTGAAGTATTGTCTACAAAGCGTCGCCCCCCCCCCGGTGCTACGCATTTCCATTTGGAGGTTATTGGCACATGGGGAGAGAGGAGGCAGAATTTTATGCCTGAAAAGGGAGACTCGAACTGACTTTACCCCCCGAGGTAGCTGCGCAGGAGTGGGGTTCACCAACCAGCAAGGATTGGGGCATCACTTGATGTCTGAGAGGCCCCTCACTGTATGGGCACTCATGGAGGACTTCTACTCCAAGAATGCAGCGGCCTGGGGAGTGGAGCGCGAGATGTCTTGCAACCTCAGAAGCGGAGGAGGGGCAAGTAATCACATGACTGGGAGTGGCCATAGTAACAGCTATATTCCACCAGACCCCCAGGACATTGTTTTACTTTTGAAACGGGCACTGATGAAGCTAATTAAGCGAAACGCGTCTGCCGTGCGTTTCAAGGTTGTTGCACACAAGAGCGCCTTAAATCATTAAAGTCAGTTTGAAGCCTATCCCGGAGCTGTCTCGCACTTTGTCCTTACCTGGAGGAAGACTGGTTGGTTGTGTTGGCCAGCTTGCAGGTGCTGGCCTGGCGGGACGCCCTCTCGGTCTGGAGCTACGCGGGACACCTGCAACTTTGGTTGAAGTATTGTCTCCAACGCGTCGCCCCCCCAGTGCTACGCATTTCCATTTGGAGGTTATTGGCACATGGGCACACAAGAGCGCCTTAAATCATTAAAGTCAGTTTGAAGCCTATCCCAGAGCTGTCTCGCACTTTGTCCTTGCCTGGAGGAAGACTGGTTGGATATATATATATATATATATATATATATATATATATATATATATATATATATATATATGCATATGTATGTATATATATTATCTACTGGCGGTCGCCAGTAGATAGTTATAGTTAGGACCTTTATCCATAGGAAATCTGCAACATTCTATTCCCAATAAGTTTGGCGTCGTTTGACGAATCATCGCGAAATTTTCAAAACTAGTGGGGCACTCCGGTCCGCTCCTGTCTTGAAAGTTTCGGGGTGATTCATCAAGCGGCGGCTGAGAAAAAAGGGGGGTCCCAAAACGCGTTTTCTCCATGTTAATTCCCATAGGAAATTTTAGCCACGGCTACAGCCCGAACTGCTGAACGGAATTACACCAAATTTTGCAAAAAAGTAGCGCTTGGTTCAGAAAGCGACCTTTTTTTTAAATGGTGTAAATCCGTTCAGTAGTTGCGGAGAAATTCAAAAAATAAGAGTGAAAAAATCAATTTCCCATAGGAAACTTTATGCAAGGCTACAGCCAAAACTGCTGAACGGAATTACACCAAATTTGGCAGAAAGGTAGTGATTCGTTCAGAAAGCACCCTTTTTAAAAATGGTGTAAATCCGTTCAGCAGTTTTGGAGAAAATCAAAAATAAAAGTTTTGATATTTATGGCCGCGTTGGATCCGCGCACCCTCCCGATCACGAGCTGCATGCTAATTGGCTGTCAACACTCCAAACCAGGAAGTGTTGGCAGCCATCTTGTTCCTCGGTAGAACCGAGGAACAAGAAATCAGAAAAACAACTGCGTAAAACGCAAAAAGGCGGCAGGGTAGAAACACCCTGACCCCCAAGGCCTGCTCAGGGGGTCCCACAAGGACCCCCAGGGCCCAAAAAAACATTTTATTTTTTTTAAATCAGCAGAAAACGCGCTGGGTGCGCGGAGCCTGCCGATAAAAAAAAAAAACGAAGCGCAGGCTCCCGCGCTTCTTTGTGATTTGGCCCCCGGGTGGGCCAAGTCCCGGGGGCATGCGGGGTTAATGAAAATGTATGTGGGGGGCCTCTAAGGCCCCCAAGCCCCGAGGACCGCCACCCCCGGGGCTTTCAATTAAAATGCTGCGGGAGGGCTCTGGGCCTCCCGCAGCCCCGGAGACCGCAACCCCGGGGCTTCTTTTTATTTTTTAAATAACCTGTGGGGGGGCTTGAGCCCCCACATGCCCGGGGACCGCCACCTCCCGTGGCACTAAATAATAAAATGTGGGGGTCCGTTTAGGACCCCGAGCCCTGGGGACCACCACCTCCCGGGGCTGTGAACAGGATGGGAGGGGGCCGCACGGCCCCCTCCTGGAGCCCTTGATGGCCCTGGGGACTGCCACCCCCAGGGCCGGCTCCTGTAGTGTCCCGGGGTGCCTACCCCGGGACACTGCTGTTTGCAATGGCAGGACGGGAGCCTCGCGGCTCCTGTCCTGCCATTGCAAACTGCTTGCTTCATTGAAGCGAGAGCAGGAAACCTGCTCTCGCTTCAATGAAGCAAAGCAGAATTGCTTTTCCATAAGGGGAGCTGCATGTCAGCAGCTCCCTTATGGAAAGCAATGCCGGCTCCCGCAGGACGCGGGGAGTCGGCGGGACTGTGGGGGATTGGGGACCCCCCACAGTCCCCAACCAGAGGCCAGGCCACGGGGGATGGGGTCCCTGGGGCCATTAGTGGCCCGGGAGGGGGCCACACAGCCCCCTCCAATATTCTTAAATAAAAAAACAAAGCGGGCATGCCCCGGGGGATGGGGTCCCTGGGGCCAATAGAGGCCCAGGAAGGGGCACCACGCGGCCCCCTTCCCGTTTTTTTTATTTTAAATAAAAAAAAAAATCCTCAGGCCCCGGGGGATGGGGTCCCCAGGGCCAAAAGTGGCTGAGGGAAGGGGGGCCACGCAGCCCCCTCCCATACAAAAAAAAAAAAAGATCGTCATCGCGCCGGAGGCCCGCCCCCTCCCTGCAGCAGTCTGCAAACGCGCCCCCTGGCGCGTTTTAAGAAGGGAAGTAATTCCCCTTGAATACTGGGGGTCCCTGGGGCCAAGTAGCCCACCAGGAACCTCCAGTATGCGCCAGGGGCTGTGTTGCAGAGAGGTGTACAGAGGCCATGCCCCTTTTACACTCTCTGCAACGCAGCTCTGTGGCGCTTTTGGAGGTACCTGGTGGGCTAGTTGGACTCCAGGGACCCTCAGGATTCAAGGGAACTTAATCCCCCAACTTAAAACGCGCCACGGGGCGCGTTTGCACAGTGGTGAAGGGAGGGGGCGGGGCTTCAGGTGACATGTGTGCAAACAGGCCCCGTGGCGTGTTTTAAGTTCAGGAATTAATTCCTCTTCAATCCTGAGGGTCCCTGGGGGGCAACTAGCCCACCAGGTACCTCCAGTAAGCGCCACGGAGCTGCGTTGCAGAGAGTTGTAAAAAGGGGCGTGGCCTCTGAACACCTCTCTGCAACGCAGCTCTCTGGCGCATACTGGAGGTACCTGGTGGGATAGTTGGCCCCTAGAGACCCTCGGGAATGAGGAGGAATTAATTCTCCAACTTAAAACGCGCCACAGGGCGTGTTTGCAGACATGTCACCTCAGGCCACACCCCCTTCCTTCACCATTGTGCAAATATTCCTCTAAAATCAGCCGAACTATGAATTCCGATTTACTCACCTGTTATCAGGAGAGAACCCAGTGCTGCATCTTTTAGCCCAGCACTGACCCTGAAAAGTAATTCTAACCATACTTACCAGTAACTTGAATTTCCTTCCATAGCCTAACATTGACTGGTTTCACTTGGAAATTCTTCTAAGTGTGGAGTTTTGGAACTTTATAATATTGCTCTAAAATCAGCCGAACTACGAATTCCAATTTACTCACCTGTTATCAGGAGAGAACCCAGTGCTGCATCTTTTAGCCCAGCACTGACCCTGAAAAGTAATTCTAACCATACTTACCAGTAACTTGAATTTCCTTCCATAGGCTAACATTGACTGGTTTCACTTGGAAATTCTTCTAAGTGTGGAGTTTTGGAACTTTATAATATTCCTCTAAAATCAGCCGAACTACGAATTCCGATTTACTCACCTGTTATCAGGAGAGAACCCAGTGCTGCATCTTTTAGCCCAGCACTGACCCTGAAAAGTAATTCTAACCGTACTTACCAGTAACTTGTATTTCCTTCCATAGGAATCCATTGTCTGGTTTTCAGCAGAAAAGTTTCAAAGTGTCGATTTTCACAAACTACAAATATTCCTTAAAAATCGCCTGTATGACTTAAACGCATTCTTTCAACTGTTTACAGGAGATGCACCAGTGCTGGATCCAGGATCCACCACTGAGTAAGAAAAGTAACGATAACACTACTTACCTGCTAAGTGAATTTCCTCCCATAGGATAACATTGGTGATTCTATGTGAAAAAGTTTCAAAGTGTCAACTTTTAAAATACAATAATATTCCTTAAAAATCACTACTGTAACCAAAACGCTTTTACTCAACTGTTTACAGGAGATGTCCCAGGACTGAATCTAGGATCCAGTCCTGTGGTTAGAAAAGTAATCCATAAAGTAACTAATTGCATTTAACTAGAAATTCACATTGAGCTCAATGTTGCATTGTGTTTGAAATTGTGTTGCCCATTGCAACAACTGTAACTACTGTACTTAAAAGTCTATTGCCTATTTGCAAAGTATTTAAACTAAAGTAATTCATTCTGAGAAAGTATATTTTGTAATGTAATGTATAATGTAATTACAATGTAATTTAAAAAATAAAATATCTAAAAATAAATAGTTTAAAAAAATGTAGTAAATCAGTATAAAAAAATAAAGATAACAATTAATACATTTAAAAATTGTCATTTACAAAACCTTTGAAATTCACTGAAAAAAACCATAGGTTTCAGACATGTTATAGTTAGGAATTAGCATTTAAAAAACCTTTGAAATTCACTGAAAAAACCATAGGTTTCAGGCACGTTATAGTTAGAAATTAGCATTTAAAAAACCTTTGAAATTCACTGAAAAAACCATAGGTTTCAGGCACGTTATAGTTAGAAATTTGCATTTAAAAAACCTTTGAAATTCACTGAAAATACCATAGGTTTTAGGGACAGTTATAGTTAGTTGGACATTGCACTCGTACAAAACCCGTGAAATTCCCCCGTTATAGTTAGTTCAGCTAACTATAACTCGCTCCCCGCAATGCACTGCTGATGACGTCACATATTACATCACTCATGACATGGTCAGTGACATCACTGATGACATCACTGATGACATCTCAAATGACATCACTGATGACATCACTGATGACATCTCAAATGACATCACTGATGACATCACTGATGACATCATCCACGTGATAATCTGATGCACCTCCTCACACCCTAATATAACCTTTGATACACCCACTCTAAATTACAGACTGCCATTCGCAAAACCATAGACACTCCAACACCAATAACTACATACCCACTCATTGATTCTTAGGTCTACACACACATCCACTCACTCACCTGTACAGTCACTCATACTTACGGTCACTCAGTACAGGACTATCATATGCACTCATACTCCTATATAGACACTCAAACACCGCCACTCATCCATAGAGGTACTCACACACCTAGTCAGTCATGCAAATAATTAAACACACTGCCATTTACTCACCTATACAGTTATACACACACCAGCTCACTTACTCATACAAATACTAGCACATTCTTACGCTCTTATACAATCACTGATGCAAGCACACACTCATCCATACAGTCACTCTCACAAGAACACACTCATCCATACAGTCACTCTCACAATCACACACTCTCGCTTATAGCTATTTATATACTCCAACACACATATATACTGCCTTTCACATATGTAGTTACTCACACATGTACCACTGGGACATACATTCACTCACTAATACACTCTTACACACACTTACCCACCCATACAATCTATCACAGATGCACTCTTGAAACCATCCACCCAGTGAATCACCCACTCACACATCTATGCACAGAGTCGCACCCACACAAACACTCAGGCACCCATACAGATACTCAGACAACCAATCAATAACTCATATAGACACTCATGTAGCTATTCACAAACCCATGCAGCCACTTACACAGCAACAGACAGATGGATACAGACATTCACCCAGTTTAGTCACTAACCCATGCATTCAGTAAGATACGTTTAATCACTCACTTATAGAGTTAGTCACGCACCTACTAAATCATCCATACAGACACTTATACACCCACTCATTCTTCAATACGCCTTTACCTATATATATTAAACATATTTAAACTTTACAGAAACACACAGTCACTGGATGATGTCATCATTGATGACATCAGTGATGTCACTGACCATGTCATGAGTGATGTAATATGTGATGTCATCAGCAGTGCATTGCGGGCGTGAGTTATAGTTAGCTGAACTAACTATAACGGGGAATTTCACGGGTTTTGTACGAGTGCAATGTCCAACTAACTATAACTGTCCCTAAAACCTATGGTTTTTTCAGTGAATTTCAAAGGTTTTTAAATGCTAATTTCTAACTATAACGTGCCTGAAACCTATGGTTTTTTCAGTGAATATATTATATATATATATATATATATAGTCAATACGGCTTGCTTCTACTGCCCTTCTCTCGCCCGCGGCAGTTGGAGGGTCGTGTCGGCGAAGCCCACCGACTTCTCAATTAACATATGTTTCACCTGGTTACGCATTTTGGAGAACCTCGTCCCCTTGTTCAGGGGACGAGGTTCTCCGAAACGCGTAACCTGGTGAAATAAAATCTAAAGCTGGGGATACTTTATCCTGAGTGAGCGCCTATCTGGTAAAACATATGTTTATATATATTCACTGAAAAAACCATAGGTTTTAGGGACAGTTATAGTTAGTTGGACATTGCAATCGTACAAAACCCGTGAAATTCCCCCGTTATAGTTAGTTCAGCTAACTATAACTCGCGCCCCGCAATGCACTGCTGATGACGTCACATATTACATCACTCATGACATGGTCAGTGACATCACTGATGACATCACTGATGACATCTCAAATGACATCACTGATGACATCACTGATGACATCATCCAGTGACTGTGTGTTTCTGTAAAGTTTAATTTTGTTTTATATATATGCCAAGCGTTATTGAGGAATGAGTGGGTGTATAAGTGTCTGTATGGAGGATTTAGTAGGTACGTGACTGACTGTATAAGTGAGTGATTAAACGTATCTTACTGAATGCATGGGTTAGTGACTAAACTGGGTGAATGTCTGAATCCGTCTGTCTGTTGCTGTGTAAGTGGCTGCATGGGTTTGTGAATAGCTACATGAGTGTCTATATGAGTTATTGATTGGTTGTCTGAGTATCTGTATGGGTGCCTGAGTGTTTGTGTGGGTGGGGTGTGTGCAACTCTGTGCATAGATGTGTGAGTGGGTGATTCACTGGGTGGATGGTTTCAAGAGTGCATCTGTGATAGACTGTATGGGTGGGTAAGTGTGTGTAAGAGTGTGTTAGTGAGTGAATGTATGTCCTAGTGGTACATGTGTGAGTAACTACATATGTGAAAGGCAGTATATATGTGTGTTGGAGTATATAAATGGCTATAAGTGAGAGTGTGTGATTGTGAGAGTGGCTGTATGGATGAGTGTGTTCTTGTATCAGTGATTGTATAAGAGTGTAAAAATGTGCTAGTATTTGTATGAGTAAGTGAGCTGGTGTGTGTATGACTGTATAGGTGAGTAAATGGCAGTGTGAATAATTATTTGCATGACTGACTAGGTGTGTGAGTACCTCTATGGATGAGTGGCGGTGTGTGAGTGTCTATATAGGAGTATGAGTGCATATGATAGTCCTGTACTGAGTGACCGTAAGTTTGAGTGACTGTACGGGTGAGTTAGTGGATGTGTGTGTAGACCTAAGAATCAGTGAGTGGGTATGTAGTTATTGGTGTTGGAGTGTCTATGGTTTTGCGAATGGCAGTCTGTTATTTAGAGTGGGTGTATCAAAGGTTATATTAGGGTGTGAGGAGGTGCATCAGATTATCACGTGGATGATGTCATCAGTGATGTCATCAGTGATGTCATTTGAGATGTCATCAGTGATGTCATCAGTGATGTCACTGACCATGTCATGAGTGATGTAATATGTGACGTCATCAGCAGTGCATTGCGGGCGCGAGTTATAGTTAGCTGAACTAACTATAACGGGGGAATTTCACGGGTTTTGTACGGGTGCAATGTCCAACTAACTAAACTGTCCCTAAAACCTATGGTTTTTTCAGTGAA
Source organism: Calotriton arnoldi (assembly GCA_963921515.1). Taxonomy (NCBI): domain Eukaryota; kingdom Metazoa; phylum Chordata; class Amphibia; order Caudata; family Salamandridae; genus Calotriton; species Calotriton arnoldi. Next base: position 16,831 of record CAWUFW010017753.1, on the reverse strand, counting down.
TTTCAAAGGTTTTTTAAATGCTAATTCCTAACTATAACATGTCTGAAACCTATGTTTTTTTCAGTGAATTTCAAACGTTTTGTAAATGACAATTTTTAAATGTATTAATTGTTATATTTATTTTTTGGATACTGATTTACTACATTTTTTTAAACTATTTATTTTTACATATTTTATTTTTTAAATTACATTGTAATTACATTATACATTACATTACAAAATATACTTTCTCTGAATGAATTACTTTAGTTTAAATACTTTGCAAATAGGCAATAGACTTTTAAGTACAGTAGTTACAGTTGTTGCAATGGGCAACACAATTTCAAACACAATGCAACATTGAGCTCAATGTGAATTTCTAGTTAAATGCAATTAGTTACTTTATGGATTACTTTTCTAACCACAGGACTGGATCCTAGATTCAGTCCTGGGACATCTCCTGTAAACAGTTGAGTAAAAGCGTTTTGGTTACAGTAGTGATTTTTAAGGAATATTATTGTATTTTAAAAGTTGACACTGAAACTTTTTCACATAGAATCACCAATGTTATCCTATGGGAGGAAATTCACTTAGCAGGTAAGTAGTGTTATCGTTACTTTTTCTTACTCAGTGTTGGATCCTGGATCCAGCACTGGTGCATCTCCTGTAAACAGTTGAAAGAATGCGTTTAAGTCATACAGGCGATTTTTAAGGAATATTTGTAGTTTGTGAAAATCGACACTTTGAAACTTTTCTGCTGAAAACCAGACAATGGATTCCTATGGAAGGAAATATAAGTTACTGGTAAGTACGGTTAGAATTACTTTTCAGGGTCAGTGCTGGGCTAAAAGATGCAGCACTGGGTTCTCTCCTGATAACAGGTGAGTAAATCGGAATTCGTAGTTCGGTTGATTTTAGAGGAATATTATAAAGTTCCAAAACTCCACACTTAGAATAATTTCCAAGTGAAACCAGTCAATGTTAGCCTATGGAAGGAAATTCAAGTTGCTGGTAAGTACGGTTAAAATTACTTTTCAGGATCAGTACTGGGCTGAAAGATGCAGCACTGAGGTCTCTCCTGATAACAGGTGAGTAAATCGGAATTCGTATTTCGGCTGATTTTAGAGGAATATTATAAAGTTCCAAAACTGCACACTTAGAAGAATTTCCAAGTGAAACCAGTCAATGTTAGCCTATGGAAGGATATTCAAGTTATGGTAAGTACGGTTAGAATTACTTTTCAGGATCAGTACTGGGCTGAAAGATGCAGCACTGATGTCTCTCCTGATAACAGGTGAGTAAATCGGAATTCGTATTTCGGCTGATTTTAGAGGAATATTTGTATGTTTCAAAAATCGACAGAAACTTTTTCAGCAAAAAGCAGGCAATGATATCCTATGGAAGGAAATTCAAGTTACTGGTAAGTATGGTTAAAATTACTTTTCAGGATCAGTACTGGGCTGAAAGATGCAGCACTGAGGTCTCTCCTGATAACAGGTGAGTAAATCGGAATTCGTAGTTCGGCTGATTTTAGAGGAATATTTGCACAATGGTGAAGGAAGGGGTGGGGCCTGAGGTGACATGTCTGCAAACACACCCAGTGGCGCGTTTTAAGTTGGAGAATTAATTCCTTCTCAATCCCGAGGGTCCCTAGGGGCCAACTAGCCCACCAGATACCTCTAGTATGCCCCAGACAGCTGCGTTGCAGAGAGGTGTTCAGAGGCCACGCCCCTTTTACAACACTCTGCAACGCAGCTCTGTGGCGCTTACTGGAGGTACATGGTGGGCTAGTTGGCCCCCAGGGACCCTCAGGATTGAAGGGGATTTAATTCCCCATCTTAAAACGCGCCAGGGGCCTGTTTGCACACATGTCACCTGAAGCCCCGCCCCCTCCCTTCACAACTGTGCAAACGCACCCCGTGGCGCGTTTTAAGTTGGGGTATTAAGTCCCCTTGAATACTGAGGGTCCCTGGGGGCCAACTAGCTCACCATGTACCTCCAAAAAGCGCCACAGAGCTGCGTTGCAGAGAGGTGTAAAAAGGGGCGTGGCCTCTGTACACCTCTCTGCAACGCAGCCCCCTGGTGCATACTGGAGGTTCCTGGTGGGCTAGTTGGCCCCCAGGGACCCCCAGTATTGAAGGAGAATTCGTTCCCCATCTGCAAACGCACCAGGGGGAGCGTTTGCAGAGTGGTAAAGGAAGGGGCGGTGCCTGCGGCCCGATCATTTTTTTTTTTTCCCCAAGGGGGCTGTGTGGCCCCCTTACTTTTTCCTATTTTTGGGCCCTGGGGACCCCATCCCCCAGGGCCTTATCCCTTTTTTTTTTTTTAATTAAATGGGAAGGGGGCCGCGTGGCCCCCTCCCATGGCCGAATCCGGCCCCGGAAACCCCATCCCCCGGGGCATGGCCACACTTTTAAATAAATTTTTAAGGAGGGGGGCTGCGTGGCTCCCCTCCTCAGGCCTCCTTTTGCCCCGGGGACCCCATCCCCCGGGGCAGGCCTTTATTTTTAATTTTTTTTAATTATTATTTTTGGGGCGGGGGCCGCGTGGCCCCCCTCCCGGGCCACTACTTGCCCCGGGGACCCCATCCCCCGGGGCTGGCCCTCTTTGTTGGGGACTGTGGGGGGGTCCCCAATCCCCCACAGTCCCGCCGGCTCCCCGCGTCCCTTGGGAGCCGGCATTGCTTTTCCACATGGGGAGCTGCTAACATGCAGCTCCCCGTGTGGAAAAGCAATTTGCTTTGGATATTGGAATTGAGAGCAGGTTTCCTGCTCTCGCTTCCAATATCCAAAGCAGTTTGCTATGACAGGACGGGAGCCGCGAGGCTCCCGTCCTGTCATAGCAAACTACAGTGTCCCGGGGGTAGGCACCCCGGGACACTGCAGGAGCCGGCCCTGGGGGTGGTGGTCCCCAGGGCCATTACAGGCTCCAGGAGGGGGCCGCGCGGCCCCCTCCCTCCATTGACAAAGCCCCGGGGAGGTGGTGGTCCCCGGGGCTCTGGGGGTCCGTAATGGACCCCCATATTGACATTTTTAGTGCCCCGGGGAGGTGGCAGTCCCCGGGGCATGTGGGGGGGGCTCGACCCTGCCCCCTTGTTGCGTTTGGCGACGTGTTTCTTGTGCTTTTTTTTTTTTTTTTTATTCTTGGTGGGATTCGCATCCCGCCGATTTAAAAAAAAAAAATGCTTTTTTCTGCCCAGGGGGTCCTTGTGGGACCCCCTGAGCAGACCTAGGGGGTCAGGATGTTTCTACCCTGCCCCCTTTTTGCGCTTTGCGCACTTGTTTCTGTCCCTTGGTTCTACCGAGGGACAAAATGGCTGCCAACACTTCCTGATTTGGAGTGTTGACAGCCACTTGACAGCCAATTAGCATACAGCTCGTGATCGGGAGGGCACGCGGACCCTACGTGCCCATAGATATATATGTGAATTTACTTTTGATTTTCTCAGGAACTACTGAACGGATTTACACCATTTAAGCAAAAGGCACGACACTGAACCAAGGGCTACCTCTTTGCCAAATTTGGTGTAATTCCGTTCAGCAGTTCGGGCTGTAGCTGCGACTAAAGGTTCCTATGGAAAAATTAATGGGGAAAACGTGTTTTGGGACCCTACTTTTTTCTCGGCCCCCGCTTGACGAATCAACCCGAGACTTTCAGGGTAGGAGCGGAGCGCCCCAACAAGTTGGAAACTTTCGCGAAGATTCGACAACCGGCGCCAACGTTATTTCAAATAGAATGTCGCGGCTTTCCTATGGATAATAGGTCCTAACTATAACTATCTACTGGCGACCGCCAGTAGATAATATATATATATATATATATATATATATATATATATATATATATATATATATATATATATATATAAAACCTACTGTGTGCGTGTGTGTGTGTATATATATATTCACTGAAAAAACCATAGGTTTCAGGGGCGTTATAGTTAGTTGGACATTTGACTCGTACAAAACCATAGAAATTCCCCGTTATAGTTAGTTCAGCTAACTATAACTCGCGCGCTCCGCAATGCACTGCTGATGACGTCACATATTACATCACTCATGACATGGTCAGTGACATCACTCATGACATCACTGATGACATCTCAAATGACATCACTGATGACATCACTGATGACATCATCCTTGTGATAGAGTGGCAGACCTCCTCTCACCCTAATATAACCTTTGATACACACACTAAAAAATACAAACTACCATTTTCAAAACAATGGACATACCGATACCAATTACAACACACCTATTCAGTAATTCCAAGATCTACTCACACATCCACTCATTCACCAACAGTCCCTATACAGTCACTCATACATGTACTCACTCATCATATGTACTCATACACCTATACATCCTGTTACACACCGCCACTCATCCATAGAGTTACTCACACACATAATCACACATGCAAACAAAGTATCAAACATCCCTTTACTTGCATATACAGTTATACACACACTACCACACTTACTTCTACAGAAACTTACACATACTTACTCTCTTAAACAATCAATTATAGAAACACCTACTTATTTGTACAGGAACTCTTCCAATCTCTCACTCTCACATATACTCACTTATATACACCAATACTCACATATACTAGTTTAAAACATATGTAGTTACTCATAAAGACACTATTGAGACAGTCATTCACTCACTAACACACCCATACACATACTCATCCACCTATACAGTCCTGCACACATGCTGTCTTCAACACATACAAACAGTGAGTCACTCATTCATGCATCTATGCACTAAGTAATACCCCCCACCGAACCATACAGACACTCAGACACTCATACTGATACTCAAAAAACCAACTAATAACCCATATAGACACTCATGTAGCTACTCACCAACCCATGCAGCCACTTATACACAAAGTGAGAGACTGATACAGATATTTTCATATTTAAACATTACTCACTAACCCATGTATTCACTAAGATACACTTAGTCAGTTATACAATCAATTTTACAAAAACAAATCATCCATTTAGACACTTATATACCCATTTATTCTTCCATCGACCTTGAGATATACATATATAAAACATATTTAATTTTCAGAAAAACACACATTCACTGGATGATGTCATCAGTGATGTCATCAGTGATGTCATTTGAGATGTCATCAGTGATGTCATGAGTGATGTCACTGACCATGTCATGAGTGATGTAATATGTGACGTCATCAGCAGTGCATTGAGGGCGCGCAAGTTATAGTTAGCTGAACTAACTATAACGGGGGAATTTCTATGGTTTTGTACGAGTGAAATGTCCAACTAACTATAACGCCCCTGAAACCTATGGTTTTTTCAGTGAATTTCTAAGGTTTTTAAATGCTAATTTCTAACTATAACGTGCCTGAAACCTATGGTTTTTTCAGTGAATTTCTAAGGTTTTTTAAATGCTAATTTCTAACTATAACGTGCTTGAAACCTATGGTTTTTTCAGTGAATATATATATATTTATTATACTATGTATACATGTGAAAATGTCTCGGTCCCCTGTTTGCCTCGGTGGCACGGAAAAATGGGTGGAACTGACGTCAGCACGCCGACGAGGTCCTCTTATGGCTCCGATGACGTCATACGGTGTCGCGAGCGGAGCCGTGCTCGTTGACGTGGGAGAGCTAGGAAAGAATTTCCGTGGAATGCTGGTGCAGGGGATATTCACCTAAGTGTTCAGGCTAGTCCTTTGGGAGCAACTGTTTATGTTGCCACTCCAGAAACCGAAACCAGTGATCCGAGGGCAGAGGCCCTGCAGATGGCACACGAGGTGGGGTGCCCAGTCGTGTGCACCGGCGGGGCAGCGAAGTGACAAGCACCACAACCCACAAAAAAGGTAACGAGGGCACTGAATAACACAGGATCTTCTCTTTGTATCTGGCAGGAACAACGAAGTTAAAATGCCCTAGTACCAAAATATAGAATTAGTGCTACAACGGTCTTCAAGAGGACCTGCGATACCGCTTCTGCCTCCCGTACCCTGGAGGCGGCACATGGGTCACGCGGTACGGTCATACTGCGGTGGGACGCACACTCGTTGACCTCTCATGGCACTGCTCCACACTTCAGGGAGGATGCATTCCATTAGCTATGTTTTCTGATGACATGTCGCGCCGGCCCCGTCCAACAACAGAACTCCTTTAGATCCAAACAGACTCTTCCACTCTCTCACCGGAAGTGAAACCAGGCCACGCGGACACTTTCACAATACAACAGCCGGGAATGCACTTTTCGGTAAAAAAACACATTCCTTCCTCCTAATTAATCAAATAATCGTCTCACTGAAGAACAGGGGCCAGCTTCGATCGGTAAACAGCCGTTACAACGACTTTTTACTTTGCGATACCATTACAATGCATGCATTACCACGCATGCGTTGTACATCACGAAGTCATTACTACGCATTTTTTTAGAACGCATGGTCATTTACCACGCATGCCTTTACAACAAATTTTGTTGCAAAGGTATGTATGGTAAATGACCATGCGTTCTAAAAAACATGTAGACGATCCATGTCGTTGTAAGGAAGCAGAGGCTGCTCCGTTTCCTCACAACGACGTGCACCGCCCCTCAGAGATGACGTGAAGCAGGAACCACGAGGAGAGAGGAACCATGAGGAGTGAGAGGTAAGGGGGATTGGGCATGGGGTGGGGGTTTCTTTTCTAGGGTTTAGGGTAGTGCAGTGGTGTTTGGGTGGTGTAGGGGGTCGTGCTGGGGGTAGGTTTTTAGGGTTTAGGGTAGTGCAGTGGTGTTTGGGTAGTGTAGGGGGTTGTGCTGGGGGTAGTGTTTTAGGGTTTAGGGTAGTGCAGTAGTGTAGGGGGTCGTGCTGGTGGTAGGGTTTTAGGGTTTAGGGTAGTGCAGTGGTGTATGGGTAGTGTAGGGGGTCGTGCTGGGGTAGTGTTTTAGGGTAGTGCAGTGGTGTTTGAGTAGTGTAGGGGGTCATGCTGGTGGTAGTGTTTTAGGGTTTAGGGTAGTGCAGTGGTGTTTGTGTAGTGTAGGGGGTCATGCTGGGGTTAGTGTTTTATGGTTTAGGGTAGTGCAGTGGTGTTTGGGTAGTGTAGGGGTCGTGCTGGGGGTAGATTTAGGGTTTAGGGTAGTGCAGTAGTGTTTGGGTAGTGTAGGGAGTCGTGCTGGGGGTAGTGTTTTAGGGTTTAGGGTAGTGCAGTGGTGTTTGTGTAGTGTAGAGGGTTGTGCTGGGGGTAGTGTTTTAGGGTTTATGTTAGTGCAGTGGTGTTTGGGTAGTATAGGGGGTAGTGCTGGGGTAGTGTTTTAGGGTTTAGGGCAGTGCAGTGGTGTTTGTGTAGTGAAGGGGGTCATGCTGTGGGTAGTGTTTTAGGGTTTAGGGTAGTGCAGTGGTGTTTGTGTAGTGTAGGGGGTCGTGTTTTAGGGTATAGGGTAGTGCAGTGGTGTTTGGGTAGTGTAGGGTGTCATGCTGGGGTTAGTGTTTTAAGGTTTAGGGTAGTGCAGTGGTGTTTGGGTAGTGTAGGGGGTCGTGCTGGGGGTAGTGTTTTAGGGTTTAGGGTAGTGCAGTGGTGTTTGTGTAGTGTGGGAGGTCATGCTGGGGGTATATTTAGGGTTTAGTGTAGTGCAGTGGTGTTTGGGTAGTGTAGGGAGTCATGCTGGGGGTAGTGTTTTAGGGTTTAGGGTAGTGCAGTGGTGTTTGGGTAGTGTAGGGAGTCGTGCTGGTGGTAGTGTTTTAGGGTTTAGGGTAGTGCAGTTATGTTTGGGTAGTGTAGGGTGTCGTGCTGGGGGTAGTGTTTTAGCACTAATTTTTCTTTCTACAGCACTAACCATAATTTCTATGACAAAATGAACCCCCTCATTTTGTTCCTTTTTAAATTAAATGTTTTAAGAGTTACCAGTTTATTCCAATCAAGATGGCTTCAGTTGTGCCATAATTTTGTCATAAGTAAGACTGTTAGCGCTCTAGTTGTTCTTTAGAACACTCTGGGAAGCTGCAGTAGAACACAAAGGCATCAACTGACAGGCTGCTCCTGTTGAAATATAACAGGAAGATATTTGAGATCACACTTGAAACATGTCCTAATTTTTCTTTCTACAGCACTAACCATAATTTCTATGGCAAAATGAACACCCTCATTTTGTTCCTTTTTAAATTAAATGTTTTAAGTGTTACCAGTTTATTCCAATAAAGATGACTTCAGGTGTGCCATACTTTTGTCATAAGTAAGACTGTTAGCGCTCTAGTTGTTCTTTAGAACACTCTGGGAAGCTGCAGTAGAACACAAAGGCATCAACTGACAGGCTGCTCCTGTTGAAATATAACAGGAAGATATTTGAGATCACACTTGAAACATGTCCTAATTTTTCTTTCTACAGCACTAACCATAATTTCTATGACAAAATGAACCCCATCATTTTGTTCCTTTTTAAATTAAATGTTTTAAGTGTTACCAGTTTATTCCAATCAAGATGGCTTCAGGTGTGCCATAATTTTGTCATAAGTAAGGCTGTTAGCACTCTAGTTGTTCTTTAGAACACTCTGGGAAGCTGCAGTAGAACACAAAGGCATCAACTGACAGGCTGCTCCTGTTGAAATATAACAGGAAGATATTTGAGATCTCACTTAAAACATGTCCTAATTTTTCTTTCTACAGCACTAACCATAATTTCTATGGCAAAATGAACCCCCTCATTTTGTTCCTTTTTAAATTAAATGTTTTAAGTGTTACCAGTTTATTCCAATCACGATGGCTTCAGGTGTGCCATAATTTTGTCATAAGTAAGACAGTTAGCGCTCTAGTTGTTCTTTAGAACACTCTGGGAAGCTGCAGTAGAACACAAAGGCATCAACTGACAGGCTGCTTCTGTTGAAATATAACAGGAAGATATTTGAGATCTCACTTAAAACATGTCCTAATTTTTCTTTCTACAGCACTAACCATAATTTCTATGGCAAAATGAACCCCCTCATTTTGTTCCTTTTTAAATTAAATGTTTTAAGTGTTACCAGTTTATTCCAATCGAAGATGGCTTCAGGTGTGCCATACTTTTGTCATAAGTAAGGCTGTTAGCACTCTAGTTGTTCTTTAGAACACTCTGGGAAACTGCAGTAGAACACAAAGGAATCAACTGACAGTTTCTGCCCTTGTTGGATGTACATGTTTTACTGAGAATGTCAGACTTCATTCTCACATGATTGAGAAAGATAATGTGAATTTACAGAAAATATGCTCTCATTTTAGCTTCTGGAGCACCTTCCAAAACTGTATGGGACAAGCATGTGAAAATAGTTTTCTCTCAAACATGATTCATGATATCCCAGCAGAAGGTTTTTCACAGGGTAAAGTCACCTTAGAACACACCACAATTCCTGAAATTAGTATGGTACCATCAACAAATGAATTCTAATGTAACTAAAGTCTGTTATCACCCTTTATAGTTCTCCTTTTGGTAACCCTCAAAATCTTCGATTCACTACAATGCATTTCAATGGGGTACTATCATTTATATTGGTCCCAAGATGGCTGCCAGCAATTCCAGGATGAAGTGCTGACAGCCAATCAGATCTCACGATGACATGTGTGGTTAGGCTCCGCCCAGATATATATGTGTTTTCTTTTTCACATTTCTCAGGAACTACTGAACGGATTTACACCATTTAACGAAAAGGCACGACTCTGAACCAAGGGCTACCTTTTTGGCAAATTTGGTGTAATTCCGTTCAGCAGTTCGGGCTGTAGCTGCGACTAAAGGTTCCTGTGGAAAATTGCATGGGGAAAACACGTTTTGGGACCCCCCTTTTTTCTCGGCCCCCGCTTGCCGAATCACCCTGAGACTTTCAGGATAGGAGCGGACCGTAGCGCCCCAACAAGTTGGAAAATTTCGCGAAGATTCGTCAACCGGCGCCAAAGTTATTTCAAATAGGATGTTGCGGATTTCCTATGGAAAATAGGTCCTAACTATAACTGTCTACTGGCGACCGCCAGTAGATAATATATATATATATATATATATATATATATATATATATATATATATATATATATATATATATATATATATCTCCACAAGAACCTTGCTCACAGCAATGAGGTGCCACACACAGCGTGTTAATACTTCTCCTTTTATTTGGCAGCTTGTGAAGAAATCCGCTCTGTCACATGAGCACATATTCAGTAATGCCCTTCAATTCAAAAATTCCTTGCCAAACGCATTTCTGGTAACAACTACCCTTGATCACTGGCTTCGGGCTTCAGGAGTTCAACAGATTTGCTTAAGCGCACCTGTACGCTCTTAAGTGCTCCGCCCCAGTGGCAAAGCATTCCTTTCCTCAGCGCTGCCAATCCGCCTCGTATGCAGCAGCGCTGAGGAAAGGAAAGCGCTGCGAATACAGCGTGTCCTGTTTGGCGAGTGGAAGAAGGTGGAGGCTCCGCTTTTGGACATGTGAGCAACCCAGTGGGGTATTTTACTTTGGACAGTATCAGGGGGAAAACGGTACACCCACTTAGGGCAATACTTACAGATGTACTACATCGACCAGAATGCTTTGCCACTGGGGCGGAGCACTTAAGAGCGTACAGGTGCGCTTAAGCAAATCTGTTGAACTCCTGAAGCCCGAAGCCAGTGATCAAGGGTAGTTGTTACCAGAAACGCGTTTGGCAAGGAATTTTTTGAATTGAAGGGCATTACTGAACATGTGCTCATGTGACAGAGCAGATTTCTTCACAAGCTGCCAAATAAAAGGAGAAGTATTAACACGCTGTGTGTGGCACCTCATTGGTGTGAGCAAGGTTCTTGTGGATATATATAAATATATATATATTCACTGAAAAAACCATAGGTTTTAGGGACAGTTATAGTTACTTGGACATTGCACTCGTACAAAACCCGTGAAATTCCCCGTTATAGTTAGTTCAGCTAACTATAACTCGCGCCCCGCAATGCACTGCTGATGACGTCACATATTACATCACTCATGACATGGTCAGTGACATCACTGATGACATCACTGATGACATCTCAAATGACATCACTGATGACATCATCCAGTGACTGTGTGTTTCTCTAAAGTTTAAATATTTTTAATATATATAGGAAAAGACGTATTGAAGAATGAGTGGGTGTGTAAGTGTCTGTATGGATGATTTAGTAGGTGCGTGACTGACTGTATAAGTGAGTGATTTAACGTATCTTACTGAATGCATGGGTTAGTGACTAAACTGGGTGAATGTCTGTATCCGTCTGTCTGTTGCTGTGTAAGTGGCTGCATGTGTTTGTGAATAGCTACATGAGTGTCTATTTGAGTTATTGAATGCTTGTGTGAGTATCTGTATGGGTGCCTGAGTGTTTGTGTGGGAGGGGTGTGTGCGACTCTGTGCATAGATGTGTGAGTGGGTGATTCACTGGGTGGATGGTTTCAAGAGTGCATCTGTGATAGACTTTATGGGTGGGTAAGTGTGTGTAAGAGTGTGTTAGTGAGTGAATGTATGTCCCAGTGGTACATGTGTGAGTAACTACATATGTGAAAGGCAGTATATATGTGTGTTGGAGTATATAAATAGCTATAAGCGAGAGTGACTGATTGTGATAGTGGCTGTATGGATGAGTGTGTGCTTGTATCAGTGATTGTATAAGAGCGTAAGAATGTGCTAGTATTTGTATGAGTAAGTGAGCTGGTGTGTGTATAACTGTATAGGTGAGTAAATGGTAGTGTGTTTAATTATTTGCATGACTGACTAGGTGTGTGAGTATCTCTATGGATGAGTGGCGTTGTTTGAGTGTCTATATAGGAGTAAGAGTGCATATGATAGTCCTGTACTGAGTGACCGTAAGTATGAGTGACTGTACGGGTGAGTGAGTGGATGTGTGTGTGTAGACCTAAGAATCAGTGAGTGGGTATGTAGTTATTGGTGTTGGAGTGTCTATGGTTTTGCGAATGGCAGTCTGTAATTTAGAGTGGGTGTATCAAAGGTTATATTAGGGTGTGAGGAGGTGCATCAGATTATCACGTGGATGATGTCATCAGTGATGTCATTTGAGATGTCATCAGTGATGTCATCAGTGATGTCACTGACCATGTCATGAGTGATGTAATATGTGACGTCATCAGCAGTGCATTGTGGGGCGCGAGTTATAGTTAGCTGAACTAACTATAACGGGGGAATTTCACGGGTTTTGTACGAGTGCAATGTCCAAGTAACTATAACTGTCCCTAAAACCTATGGTTTTTTCAGTGAATTTCAAATGTTTTTTAAATGCTAATTTGTAACTATAACGTGTCTGAAACCTATGGTTTTTTCAGTGAATTTCAAAGGTTTTTTAAATGCTAATTTGTAACTATAACGTGTCTGAAACCTATGGTTTTTTCAGTGAATTTCAAAGGTTTTTTAAATGCTAATTTCTAACTATAACGTGCCTGAAACCTACGGTTTTTTCAGTGAATTTCAAAGGTTTTGTAAATGACAATTTTTAAATGTATTAATTGTTATATTAATTTTTTCATACTGATTTACTACATTTTTAGAAACAATTTTTTTACATATTTTATTTTTTAAATTACATTGTAATTACATTATACATTACATTACAAAAAATACTTTAGCAGAATGAATTACTTTAGTTTAAATACTTTGCAGATAGGCAATAGACTTTTAAGTACAGTAGTTACAGTTGTTGCAATGGGCAACACATTTTCAAACACAATGCAACATTCAGCTCAATGTGAATTTCTAGTTAAATGCAATTAGTTACTTTATGGATTACTTTTGTAACCACAGGACTGGATCCTAGATTCAGTCCTGGTACATCTCCTGTAAACAGTTGAGTAAAAGCGTTTTGGTTACAGTCGTGATTTTTAAGGAATATTATTGTATTTTAAAAGTTGACACTTTGAAACTTTTTCTCATAGAATCACCAATGTTATCCTATGGAAGGAAATTCACTTAGCAGGTAAAAACTGTTATCGTTACTTTTTCTTACTCAGTGTTGGATCCTGGATCCAGCACTGGTGCATCTCCTGTAAACAGTTGAAAGAATGCGTTTAAGTCATACTGTCGATTTTTAAGGAATATTTGTAGTTTGTGAAAATCAACACTTTGAAACTTTTTTGCTGAAAACCAGTCAATGTTAGCCTATGAAGGAAATTCAAGTTACCGGTAAGTACGGTTAAAATTACTTTTGAGGATCAGTACTGGGCTGAAACATGCAGCACTGAGGTCTCTCCTGATAACAGGTGAGTAAATCGGAATTCGTATTTCGGCTGATTTTAGAGGAATATTTTAAATTTCCAAAACTCCACACACAGAAGAATTTCCAAGTGAAACCAGTCAATGTTAGCCTATGGAAGAAAATTCAAGTTACTGGTAAGTACGGTTAAAATTACTTTTCAGGACCAGTACTGGGCTGAAAGATGCAGCACTGAGGTCTCTCCTGATAACAGGTGAGTAAATCAGAATTCGGATTTCGGCTGATTTTAGAGGAATATTTGTATGTTTCAAAAATCAACACTTAGAAGAATTTCCAAGTGAAACCAGTCAATGTTAGCCTATGAAGGAAATTCAAGTTACCGGTAAGTACGGTTAAAATTACTTTTCAGGATCAGTACTGGGCTGAAAGATGCAGCACTGAGGTCTCTCCTGATAACAGGTGAGTAAATCGGAATTCGTATTTCGGCTGATTTTAGAGGAATATTTTAAAGTTCCAAAACTCCACACTTAGAAGAATTTCCAAGTGAAACCAGTCAATGTTAGCCTATGAAGGAAATTCAAGTTACCGGTAAGTACGGTTAAAATTACTTTTCAGGATCAGTACTGGGCTGAAAGATGCAGCACTGAGGTCTCTCCTGATAACAGGTGAGTAAATCGGAATTCCTATTTCGGCTGATTTTAGAGGAATATTTGCACAATGGTGAAGGGAGGGGGCGGGGCCTGAGGTGACATCTTTGCAAACGCGCCCCGTGGCGCGTTTTAAGTTGGGGGAATAAGTCCCCTTGAATCCTGAGGGTCCCTAGGGGCCAACTAGACCACCAGGAACCTCCAATATGCGCCAGGGGGCTGCGTTGCAGAGACGTGTAGAGAGGCCACACCCCTTTTACACCTCACTGCAACGCAGCTCTGTGGCGCATTCTGGATGTACCTGTTGAGCTAGTTGGCCCCAGGGACCCTCAGGATTGAAGGGGATTTAATTCCCCATCTTAAAACGCGCCACGGGGCCTGTTTGCACACATGTCACCTGAAGCCCCGCCCCCTCCCTTCACCACTGTGCAAACGCGCCCCGTGGCGCGTTTTAAGTTGGGGGATTAAGTCCCCTTGAATCCTGAGGGTCCCCGGAGTCCAACTAGCCCACCATATACCTCCAAAAGCGCCACAGAGCTGCGTTGCAGAGAGGTGTAAAAAGGGCGTGGCCTCTGTACACCTCTCTGCAAGGCAGCCCCCTGGCGCATACTGGAGGTACCTGGTGGGCTAGTTGGCCCCCAGGGACCCCCAGTATTCAAGGGGAATTTGTTCCCCCTCTGCAAACGCGCCAGGGGCGCGTTTGCAGAGTGGTGAAGGAAGGGGGCGGGGCCTGCGGGCCCGATCGTTTTTTTTTTTTTCTCCCCTGAAGGGGGGCGGTGTGGCCCCCCTTCCTTTTTTCTTTTTTTGGGCCCTGGGGACCCCATCCCCCAGGGCCTTACACCTTTTTTTAAATTACCTTTTAAAAAAAAAAACGGGAAGGGGGCCGCGTGGCCCCCCTTCCCTGGGCCTGTATTGGCCCCGGGGACCCCATCCCCCGGGGCATGGCCTCTATATTTATTTTTTTGAGGGGGGCAGCGTGGCCCCCCTCCTCTGGCCATTTTAAGGCCCCGGGGACCCCATCTCCCGGGGCCGGCCTTTCCATTTTTTTTTTTTTTTAGTTTTTCCTCTTTTTTGGGGAGGGGGCCGCGTGGCCCCCTCCCGAGCCACTACTTGCCCCGGGGACCCCATCCCCCGGGGCTGGCCCTCTCCGTTGGGGACTGTGGGGGGGTCCCCAATCCCCCCACAGTCCCGCCGGCTCCCCACGTCCCTTGGGAGCCGGCATTGCTGTTCCACATGGGGAGCTGCTAACATGCAGCTCCCCATGTGGAAAAGCAATTTGCTTTGGATATTGGAATTGAGAGCAGGTTTCCTGCTCTCGCCCAATATCCAAAGCAGTTCACTATGGCAGGACGGGAGCCGCGAGGCTCCCGTCCTGCCATAGCAAACTACAGTGTCCCGGGGTAGGCACCCCGGGACACTGCAGGAGCCGGCCCTGGGGGGTGGTGGTCCCCAGGGCCATCAAGGGCTCCAGGAGGGGGCCGCGCGGCCCCCTCCCATTCAGTACACAGCCCCGGGGAGGTGGTGGTCCCCGGGGCTCTGAGGGTCCGTAACGGACCCCCATATTAAAATGTTTAGTGCCCCGGGGAGGTGGTGGTCCCGGGCGTGTGGGGGCTGGAGCCCCCACACAGGTTTAATAATGTATTTTAAAAAAGCCCCGGGGAGGTGGTGGTCCCCGGGGCTGCGGGAGGGCTCAGAGCCCTCCCGCACCATTTTTTAAAAAAAGCCCCGGGGGGTGGCGGTCCCCGGGGCTTGGGGGGCCCTTTGAGGCCCCCCACACATTAAATTATCCCCCCACCATGCCCCCGGGACTTGGGCCACCCGGGGGCCAATTAACATCGAAGCGCGGGAGACCGCGCTTCGATTTTTTTTTTTCGGCAGGATTCGCGCACCCTGAGCGCATCCTGCCGATTTTTAAAAAAAAAAATTTTTTTTTTTTTGCCCAGGGGGTCCTTGTGGGACCCCCTGAGCAAACCTAGGGGGTCAGGGTGTTTCTACCCTGCCCCCTTTGTGCGCTTTGCGCACTTGTTTCTGTCCCTCGGTTCTACCGAGGGACAAAATGGCTGCCAACATTTCCTGAATCGGAATGTTGACAGCCAGCTGACAGCCAATTAACATGCAGCTCGTGATCGGGAGGGTACGCGGACCCTACTCGTCCCTAGATATCACTAACTTTTTACTTTTCATTTTCTCAGCAACTACTGAACGGATTTACACCATTTAACAAAAGGGTTCTTTCTGAACCAAGAACTACCTCTTTGCCAAATTTGGTGTAATTCCGTTCAGCAGTCTGAGCTGTAGCCGTGTCTAAAGTTTCCTATGGGAAAATGCATGGGGAAAACGTGTTTTGGGACCCCCCTTTTCTCGGCCCCCGCTTGACGTATCACCCGAGACTTTCAGGGTAGGAGCGGACCGGAGCGCCCCACGAAGTTTGAAAATTTCGCGAAGATACGTCAACCGGCAAGAGAGTTATTTGAAATAGAATGTCGTGGATTTCCTATGGATAATAGGTTGTAACTATAACTATCTACTGGCGACCGCCAGTAGATAATATATATATATATATATTATATATATATATTATGTACTGGCGGTCGCCAGTAGATAGTTATAGTTAGGACCTATTTTCCATAGGAAATCCGCGACATTCTATTTGAAATAACTCTCTTGCCGGTTGACGAATCTTCGCGAAATTTTCAAACTTTATGGCCCGCTCCGGTCCGCTCCTACCCTGAAAGTCTCGGGGTGATTCATCAAGCGGGGGCCGAGAAAAAGGGGGTCCCAAAACGTGTTTCCCCATTCATTTTCCCATAGGAAACTTTAGACACGGCTACAGCCCGAACTGCTGAACGGAATTACACCAAATTTGGCAAAGAGGTAGTTCTTGGTTCAGAAAGAACCCTTTTGTTAAATGGTGTAAATCCGTTCAGTAGTTGCGGAGTAATTAAAAAATAAGAGTCAAAAAATCAATTTCCCATAGGAAACTTTATGCAAGGCTACAGCCCGAACTGCTGAGCAAGATTACTA